>CAKAOI010045628.1:4552-75526 GCA_916701655.1 Sebastiscus albofasciatus
TCCTCATAAATTTACGACTTTAATCTCGGAAATTATGTTTTTTTCTTGGAATATTACCCTCCTCCCCTGGCTCTGTAATATTTTTTAAAAAAATGTAATAATGGAAGGAAAATTTTAGGTTCAAAATGTTCAGCATTACCTTAAGTTACCTTTAAACCCATAGCATGAGGGCAGATTTTTGTGTTAAGGCTGGCCCACACAAATCGATTTTTCAAATCTTAACAGATGTTGAAAATGTGAGAGATGTTATGTTCCTATAGTGTGTGCTGAGCAACAATTTGGCGAATACAGCACACCACTCACTGACAGATTCCATTCATGAACAACAAGAGTCCCAACTAAAAAAACAGAAATCTCGCAAAATCTCTTGCGATCAAACGTGACTTCGGTGTAAACAAACATGGTGGGAGACGGGCAAGAAGGAATAGCGATGTTAGTTTTTGCACTATACTTTGTACTGAAAATTCATGAAGGATGGATGGATGAAGTCATGGAGACACGTTAAAGAAACGCTCACGTTGTTGCTACATATCAACAAATTCGTCCTCCATTTCTGAGCTCCATCTTACTACTACTTCATGCTTCACGTTTTGCATTAGCTCATGCATTAGCCGCGGTCACCATAACGACGGTGGTTGTCCTTCCGCTTGAGTCAGCTTGGTTCTCGATCAGCTATCGTTCTTTCCCACGTGACTGCGTCATTGGCTGTCTTCGGGGTTCCCCACACACAACAGGATAATTGATGGTAAATATTGAAATATTGATGTTTAATATTTACGATTTGAAATCGGTGCGGCCAGGATGAACTTCCGAGCCGATTGGGGATGTAAAAAACACTCCTAACATACCTCAAACCACAGGAACATCTGGAAAGATAATCTTTAGACCCATCAACAAATCGGGACCCTGACCGTTGTCAGGAAGGGGGAATAAGGCCCAAAATGGGCTTGATTCTCATGTAGTGTGAACCCGGCATTAGATATTATGTAAAGAAAAAAATACAGAAAAAATAATGAAGAAATTAAAAGCTTCAGCATAGCTGCAAAACATTAGATAAATAACCAATCAAGTCTGCTTTCCATAAATTTACACAAATGATTTCATTCGTCTATTTCATTATTGTTTATTTATTTATGTATATTTTATTGCACTAAATTAAATTCAGTCAGTCAGTTCTCCTTCAGTTGGTACACTTGGTAAATCAATATGGCTGACTGCGTCCTCGCCATACTGATGTGTTTCCTCCCCCTTCAGGGAGCATTAGTGATGAGCATAACCTTCACGTTAATATTAAGGCACTGGTCAGTAAAACACCGGCATGGTAAGTTCAGAAGGCAATGACGAAAAAACTATTTGGTCTTTATGTATGAGGACTTGAATTACATGGTAATAACATATACAGGTGGTAGTTAAAAAGTGAACATTTCAGGATCCTCAAAGACAAATTTGAGCTGATAAAACCATCCATCATGCTGATCATGTCCAATCCATGTTATTTGTTCTGCGAATGAGCTTTCATCTTAATATGTAAGGAAGTATAACAGTTGACATTTGGGCTATCAAAGTTTAACACGATAACGCGTTAACGTCAATTTGTTTTAACGCCACTAATTTCTTTAACACATTAATGCAACTTGCGATTTTTAGGTTGTAGCGGCTCAGTGTTAAAGCTAGAGTGAAGATATGGAATCATATGAAATTAGAACATCTAATGAATCCATTGGTAACAATCATGGTAATCTGTGGTAATCCAACCAATCCACTGGTAACAACCATGTCATCATCAGTGTGTTTGCCTTGTTATGATTTGAGCATATCTATTTATGCTAAATGCAGCACCTGTGAGGGTTTCTGGACAATATCTATCATTGTTTTGTGTTGTTAATTGATTTCCAATAATAAATGTATACATATATTTGCATAAAGCAGCATATTTGCTTGCATGTTTCTGAGTATGAAATACTTGACAAATCTCCCTTTAAGGTACATTTTGAACAGATAAAAAATGTGTCATTAAATTGCAATTAATCATGAATAACTATGGATAATCATGCAATTAATCATGATTAAATATTTGAATCGATTGATAGCCCTATTTGCAATATTGGATATACGTTTGCCATATCCATTCATCCCCTCCCTGTCTCTGTGTCCAGTCTTGTTTTCGCTGAAGTGCGGCCGACCCTCCTAACTGTTACTGTCATCACCCTCTCTAATGTCAGGCCCTTTGCCGGGCTAAATGAGGCCACATTTCACCACCGTATCAGGGGCCCCACGCCACGGACTTGGACGCCCGATGCTTTCAACTCCGACACACCTGTGTGTCCAACAACATCACAGGCCGTTTCCCCTGTCCTTTGACAAACAAGGACAATACCCCCTCCCCACACACACACACACACACCACACACACACACACACACCTTCCCTGAGACAAATGATGTCTTCGTTTTCGTTGGGAGGGGATGTTGTTGCTGATGAAGGACGGAGCTTGTCTCATCAGTAAGCTCCAAAGGATACATCGCTTTACTTTTTCATTAGTCTGCTTTCGAGCCGTCTAAACACTGTTTCAGATGTTGTTCCAGATAAAATTCTCAGGAAATCAATCAACTGCACCGATGCAATTTGCAGGACGATAATAGCATATCACAAAATATCGGCTATTTTCATCTTTAGTCAATTATTATTAGTGTCAGGCTTCAAATCCCATTGGGTTTCAATTTAAAAAACAATCTTGGATGCACACATTGGTTTCACGTCATGATTAATAGATACAAGAAAAATGGCTTCTTTTAGAGGTCAATGCTGTTACTGTATGCAAGACTAGTGGTTTCCAACTTGGAAGTCTGGACCCACCAAAGGGTCCGCTGATGAATCTGAGTGACACCCCTCACGGTATGGGTAGGGGACAGTAGATGTTCAGGGGTAGATCAAAAGTCAACAGTAGATGTCACATAGAAGTGGTGTACATCATCTGAAAGCTGGGAACCTGAAGATTAATTTGAGAGCGCAAGTGTGTCAAGTTGTTCTAGTCTAGAAATAAAAATTAATTAGTGAGTGAATGAATGAATTAAAATAGAAGTAGAACATGATAATATATGTGATGGTCATTCCCATGCTCACTTACAGTGTGTCTCATTAATTGTTGCAGCAATTTTTGGGTTGATACCATTTGTTACACAGATTTGGAGCTAAATTTAACCTTTTTTTTCCACTTGAGAATTAATGAAAATGATCAATAATCCCTCCAAAATACCAAAAAACGTTTGACATTTGGAGATTTCTGCAAGAAATGCACTTCTGTTCTGGAAACTGCTCAGAAACCCCCTTATTGTCAAACTACCTTGGAAATCCATCCATCCTCGGAATGCTCTAGGTCTCTAGTTAGTGGTTGTAAAGTTCCATGAGGCTGTAATTATCCTAGAGGTCACCACAGATCCTTTTATACAGTGACGTCAAGTTTCAAAAAAATGGTCTCACTACAATGAAATGGCTCCTGTGGGAACTAACATCATCACACATGAATACAGTTGGACTCATTGGATCCACAAGAGTCTCAGCTTTACAGTCATACCCAATTTATGTAATTCGAAGACTCTTTAGGGACCTCAGTATGCAGAAATATTCAAATACACTATTTCAGTAAAGACGAAAAATAACACATTTATACTGCATAAAAAAACCCTGCTTTTTCCCTAAACTGCATGCGATTAGCATGAATTGGGTGTATCTGTAAAGGGGAGACTTGTGGGTACCCATGAAATCCATTTTCATTCACATATCTTGAGGTCAGAGGTCAAGGGACTCCTTTGAAGATGGCCATGCCAGTCAAAATTTAGCGTAACTTTGTAGAGTTATTTAGCATTCTTCCCAATGAGCTGGCATGACAGTTAGGTTGACAGCAATAGATTGCTACCAATCCATTTTCTAATTTCATATGATACCAGTGTCTTCAGTCTAGCTTGAACACTGACCCAGTACAACCTCTGAAAGACAGAATAGCGGCCGGGCCTGCCAGCGGGTCGTCAGACTGTTGATTTCAACATTTTTATTATCTTTTTCTCTCTTTCTCTTGTGAAATACTGGATTTTTTACCTCTATGGGCCTCACAAAATCCTTCACATGAGAATACTGACAAGGAAAAATCACTGGCTGAACCGCCCACAGCTCAGGTCACACAATAAGGCCAAAACGTAAGTAGGCATTGCTTCATATTATAGTGATAAATCATAACAACGTGATGTATTTTTGACACAAAGCCATTGTTCTGTATACGAAGTAACTCCCCACACTTCACTGCTCTACAGTATAAAGGTCACAAAATTGTCTTAGTCCTGTGATGTTGCAAGCGTACAGTCTGTAGCAACACCAACATCTCACTCCCTCTGTGAGTCTAATGCATATTTAAACCGCTTTAATTCAGCCCACTGAATTAAAACCACTCTGGCTTTATACATGAAAGAAGGTCAACCCAAATTATGGACATTTTGACATTTAAGGAAAAAAAAAAAGCATAATTTCCTTCACACACACTCAGAAACACACACACACATACAGTTTCACTGGCAGGGTTTGAGGCTCTTTGCTTGGGTTAAATGTAACTTCAGAAAGGCCGGGGTGTGCAGGCCTCCCGGTCTCCACTTCAGCCCACATCATTCTCCATGCATCATTACCGCTGCAGGAACCTTGAGCCAATAAACAGCTCAGTGGCCCTGCTCTTATTTAAAGTCAAGAGGGGAAATGGAAAAATACACATGCACACACGCACACACACACACACACACACACACACACAGAGAGAGAGAATGCTCAGACTGCCAGTGCAGTTATGGAGAGCTGTTTTAACATTTGATAGCTAGACTGAATATGTATTGCTGATATCTGTAATTCAATTCTTCCTAGTCAAAAAAAAATAAAGAAACATTTCAGATATCCACGATGACATTCTTTCTATCCACAATTGTCATTTCAGATATCCACGACGTCATTCTTCCTAGGACAAATGACGTCACTTTTGCACATTCATATGTATTGGGCTTTCAGTTGAACATTAGATGATCATTCTGGATATCTGTAATAGAATTCTTACGAGGAAAAGTTCACATTCAAGATATCTACAATCCAATTGTTACTAGTCCAAATTTTAATTTCAGATATCCAAAATGAAAAAAACAAAAACGTTCCTGATGTCCATAATGTAATTTTTTAATATCCAAAATACATTGTGACGAGTACAATGTCACTACGGATATCCACAATTGGCATTGAGACTAGTAAAAAATGATATTTCAGATATCTAGAATTAGAATTATGACTAGAAAAAATGCAATTTCAGATATCCAGAAAAGTATTGTGGATATCTGTTCTGGACATCCAAAAAGATAATAATATGCCAAAATGGCTCACTTCCAGTTGTGACTAGTAACAACTGGATTGTAAATGTCTGAAATGGGAGTTCTTCCTAGTTAGAATTCTATTGCAGATATCCAGAATTTTCACTCAAGATATAAAAATCTGTAAAATAATGGATATCTGAAATCGAAAGCCCAATACACATAAATGGCAAATGTGACGTCATTTGTCCCAGGAAGAATGACGTCATGGATATCTGAAATGTTCTTTTTGACTATAGGAAGAATTGAATTCCGGATATCTGCAATATATATCCAGTCTCCTTGCTGAACAGCTCTCTGTGTATTGCTGATATTTAGCTAACATCAAATCATAAAAGGTTTAATGTTGGATAAATACAAAGCGCTGTTAATATTTATGGTGAAAGAAGTTGTTGCTTGCTTCGTTTTTGTATTTTGACATATAAGATGCTATGGTCCAACGAATGAATCATATTTACCTCTATACTCTGTGAATAGTATTAAAATTTGAACTAGTATAGTTCAAGTTGTACTAGAATAGTATTAACTTGAACCTAGGTCCTGTGTTGTGTGTCGGGTTGTGTCTTGAATATTGTGTTTTGTTGCTGTCGCCTTTGTTGTTGTGGTCATTGTTGGTAAGGATTGTAATGTGATTATGTAGCCTAAGAGTTCACAGTGCTTTGAGTGGACTCCAGGAAGAATAGCTGGGCTTCAGCCACAGCTAATAGAGATCCGAATAAAAGATAAAGATAAAGTCTTGCTATTAAATGTTAAAACGACATTTAACAGGAGAATTTAAAGATATCTTAATTTGAATTTTGAATAGGAGGAATAAATTGTTAGATATCTTGAAATACAATTTCTACTAGTAAGAATGGCATTGTGAATATCTGTAATTGCCATTCTGACTAGTGGGAATACAGTTTTGTCTATAGGAGAAATGCTATTATGGATATCTAAAATGTAATTACAGAGAGGAGTGTGGTTCGATTAAATGTTAAAACAGCTTGCCATAGTGCTGTTGACCCACAAACGTGTACATTTAAAACACGACATAGATCAACGTTCTGCATCAAAAACACATGCACAAACCTGCACACACGCACTGTTTAATTCTTCATTAAATTCCAGTGGGACCACATTTAGATCCGAGAGCTGTAATTAATAGTTGGAATACACACCCAACGCTATTAAAGTCACCCCTCAGGACTTTTCACTGAAAAGGAACTTTCAAATAATTAAAACCAGTAATCAGATACACGCACAAGTGGCCAGTGTGTGTCTAAAGATAGATGTGTGCTTCTTGTTTTTTTCCCTCATCGATCCCAAGACAGTATTCGGCCCTGCAGAGGGAAGGAAATGAAGAATAAATAAAAGAAGACATTGGCAGCGCCGGAATAATTATACGCCACTCTGTCCAATCTACATAAATAAACGCTCACTTGGCGCGAGAGAGAGACGGAGAGAACGCTTACAGTTATGGTTAAAATCATTTTTCAGGCCACGGCCCGCCACGTTTTGAAGCGTGTTTATGGCTGTGAGCGTGTTTTACATTCTAGATGAAATATTTGGTTTAGTTTGGCCGGGCCACGGCCAGTGACTCACAGGGCAGGATTGATGCAGAGTGTGTATCCTATTGTGACATTAACCATTCATCTCTGACCTAACGGCACTGCAACACCAGCGACCCAATGAGCTTTCCATAAAGCATTATTAGATGATCTATTTTATGTGCCTCTAGGAACTGTTCTGACCTGCCATGTGATAATTGTTTTAAAAGATATGACTGGCCCTGAAGCTTTAATGAGTGATGTTGACCTCACAGCACCCATTTCAACATGATGATCGTTGTAAAACTAAAATATTACAAGGACAACACATCCGTTTTGAATGTTATGAGTCCATTAAATGGCCAGTGTTATCATTAACATTATAATTCTTCAAATGGGGCAAACTGCACCAACCCACACATTGGGAATCAGTCGCAGTTTTAAAGATGTGGTTAATGTTGTGAATTGAAACAAAACTACTTTGTTAGGTTTAGGAAAAGATCATGGTTTGGGTTTAAATAAGAACGTTTGATACATAACTTAAGTAACATACATCAATTACGTATACTACCTGTTACGTAAGTTTTGTAAGGAATATAAGTTAAGTTCGTTACGTACATCATGTAAGTTAAGTACGCTGTGTATTTACGTAAATTAGCTAACGTACATAAGTTAAGTACATTACGCACATCATGTAAGTTAAGTACGCTCCGTACGCTCCGTACATTAGCTTACGTATATAAGTTAAGTACATTACATACATCATGTAAGTTAAATACGCTACATATGTTACGTAAGTTACGTTACGTTCATAAGTTAAGTACATTACGTACATCATGTAAGTTAAGTACGCTCCGTATGTTACGTAAATTAGCTAACGTACATAAGTTAAGTACATTACATACATCATGCAAGTTAAATACGCTACATATGTTACGTGAGTTAGGTAACGTACATAAGTTTAAGTACGTTACGTACATCATGTAAATTAAGTATGTTACGTATGTTACGTGAGTTCGGTAATGTATATAAGTTTAAGGATGTTACGTACATCATTTAAGTTAAGTATGTTACGTATGTTACGTGAGTTCGGTAATGTATATAAGTTTAAGGATGTTACGTACATCATTTAAGTTAAGTATGCTACGTATGTTACGTAAGTTAGGTAACATACATAAGTTTAAGTAAGTAACATACGTAGCGTACTTACTTAAAAGTAAACACTTAAGCCTACTTAAGTACGCTACGTATGTTACGTACAGAACTTAAAATAAGTCAAGGCGTTTCACTTTTGGTTTCACTGTGGGACACGAACAGCGGCCTCCTAGGTGAAAGTCCTTCATTTGTTTGACTCGGTTGCTCTTTATACTTCATCACCTGACTTCCTGTTTTGCTCCCATTATAATTACTACGGCCACTAGAGGTTGCCACCTCACAATTTTGAACCTCCCTGCGGTGATCCAGCTTATCAATAGATGATAACTGCCTACTGAGTCAATTAGGAGGGAGAGTAGGGCCAAACCACCTCAAATCTATGCTCCCAATGACAACGAAATGATAACGGCCATTGAATGAGCTGATAACATTCGAAACAGGTAAACAACATAATTCAAGGTGAAAAATATTAATTTTTCAAAATATGGATATTTCAGTATTTCAGCCTAATGTTAGCTTTTTATTTATGGTGATTGCATTCAAACTTCAAAAATCATAAAAGTGGTGTTCATTTGTGAAGATTATCTTGCTGAATACACACTTGCTGACGTGTAGGTATCATAAACGTGTGTTAGCCACAGAGCTTATTTTCTGCAATAATCCAAAACCCAATAGAAAAGTCCCATTGGCTCTTGGTTGAGGGAACCCAGGGCGATGCTAACTTCCTGGATGGCCAACAAAAATATGTCATCCCTGGAGCACTCTATAGTGGCACCATCAGCAATTAAGTCATGGGAGTCCAAATATTCTCAATTTATGAAAATAAATGAGCATTGAGGGGCTCTGTGGTTCAGCTTGATATATAGTTTTGCATTAAGGGGATACAGCGTAGCTCCAGTACCCCCAAAAGAAACCATTATCTCATTTGTAATGCTGCTATAAATGATAGACTTTAGAAAAATAATTAAAATCAAATTAAAGCAATGTCCCATCATCAGTACTTTTAACACTCAGCTTCACTGGCAAAGCCTTTGTTCACTACGGAAACTATGGAAATGTAGCGACTGCAAGAACTGTGATTGGTCATTGATTTGCGATGCTGATAGAGATTGTTGAAAGTGAAGAGAACATTAAGAAAGTTAATGACAGATGTATTAGCCTTTTCCTCCTCTCTCCTATTCAGCAGCAAGACAATTGCAGAGTAAAATGGATGTTACCTGGATGTATTAATAACAGTTATACAGGTACAATACTATCACTCTAAAAGTAAAATAAGAATTACTGCAGGAAATATATTATTAAAGCACCTTAAAGTGGCAGTAGGCAGTATATTTTTGGCATCAACGGCGAAAATTCGATAATAACCTTTCAGCATATTGTAATTCAAGTGTTCTGAGAGAAAACTAGACTTCTGCACCTCCTCATGGCTCTGTTTTCAGGTTTTAGAAAATCTAGCCCGTGACGGGAGACTTTCACCAATCACAGGTCATTTCAGAGAGAGAGCGTTCCTATTAGCTGTGCTCCGGTCATGTGTTACAGCTAAACCATGCACTACAAGATGATTCTGAAAACATTTGAGGCGAGAAATAGACATTGACGTAACATAATATTGATTCATATTTAATCAGCACTGCCTAGTTTGACCGTTTGGTCGGAGTTCGCGAGTGATTGACAGCCGGCTCTCATAGACAACAGCTGGACAGCGACCTCAGATCAGCTCTCACTGCTTGTTTTCCTCGGGTCTGTGAAATCTTGCAGACGCCATTAGGAGCACTGGAGGACACAGAGGCACATGATTTTTTTTCAGGTACTACTGTCACGATATAGCAACCGTTTTATAAAATAACTTTTTTTAATCATATTTGCTCCAATCTCGCCTACTTCAGCTTTAAGGCCTGATCACGTGTGATGCATCCATCTGGTGCAATGTTGCTGTCATCGGGTGAAAACCATCGCTGAACTATTCATCAAAAACTGCAGTTAATTAACATCTTGTGTCGACTATAAATCCAACTTCACTGCAAAAACAACCTGAACCTGATTCCCGGTCATGTATAGAGTGTGTTTGTTCTCCCTGTCTTTGCACTCATTTCTTCCACAATCCGAAAACATGCAAGACAGGCAGCTAAGAATCTAAATCCCCCCATGAGCGTGTGTGTTATTGTCTGTATATCTGGCAGCTCTGCTCTGGCATATACAACTTAGAAAAGTGTGTCAATAGGATGAAACAGTGTAAGAGCACAGCAACACCAACTTCAAAGAGACAATCCACATGTTCTTTTTTTGAAGTATTTGCATGCATTTTTTAAAGACTTTACTGTGCCTTGTGCATAAGAAATGAGCTTGTCAAAACTTTGAAACAAAAGATAACTTAAAAATGAACACATGCATAACTAAAACACGTTTAACTGAGGTTAAGTTCTTTCCACAGACTGCGCAAAACTCATTTCACACTAAATATGCCTCAAAATTAATCGCTTAATATTACATCAGATTAAGGGAACGCTAACACTAATTTTTTTCTAAGCCGAGCTGCTCTAATGAATAAACCAGAAATCCAGAAAGTTGGGGCTTCGTGTTGCATTATCCTCCCGGGCTAACACCACATGTCCAGTTTATCTGATAGGAAGCTAAGCGTCAGAGTCCTTGTTCACAGCTGCTATCTGTTTGCCTGATCGAAACACTTGTTGCCCTTAGCTGTTTACACTCATTCTGCAAAGGCCTCTGCAGCAGCTCCAAGGCTGTGTGGGGATGCTCGGCTCCCCCCGGGCTCAACAGGGCTTTGATCAGATAGCACACCAGCACATCTGAACATTCACACACAAGCAGGCCAGCAGCCACACAGAGAGGGAGAGATATGTGTGCATGCAGAGGCTCTAATGCAAATATTTAGACAAAAGTAAACATAAATGCAATCGGGCAAAAATATGCATCCACACATTGATTCATTTGCACGCATATTTTCAAATGCACAGACTGTGTGAGCTTCGACGCAAATCTACGTGCGCACGGAATCAGACACAAGCTAGCAGGGGTCCAGATCAGCACCAGCACGCATCGGCGGATTTGTAAAGCGGGGCCGGTCTGGCTCGACGGTTCATTGGCTACCGCGCTCCATCAGCCCCTCCATCAGTCCGTCCATCTGTCTGCTCGTCCGTCTGTCAGTGCCGAGATGAAACGCCGCGGCTTCCCATCCTGAGCTCGGCTGACAGACTGAACAGGCTTCACTTCACTGCAGAACAACAATATTGTAACATGACTACATGTAATACAGCTGTTCGGCAACATAATTCAGGGTCACACTTGTGACTAATCATTTTTAATGAGTTTGCTTTGGAAAAAATGTGTGTGCAGAGTTCTGTATGGCAGAAGCTTGATTCAAACATACGGAGATGAAGTTGATTAGAGCTACTTAGTTCAGTTGTAAATGCAACATGAATACAAACTGGAATACTGATTTAGCCGGGTGTCTACAAAGTTCCCGGTACTTTTATTCCATGGAACTACTTTTCAAGGAATTAAAAGGTTCCTTCAGCCCAGTTGTCTGTGTTTCCACAGTGGTCTAAAAACCTGCGAAGATTATGCAAATTAGTCCGCTGACGTACGAAAAAGCAACATGACGTGACAAGGGTCTGCTGGTGGTCCAGCCCAGTCACACAGCAGTTTGTGAAATATCAACGAAATTTTAATGTATTGATTCATGTACATAGACACAAATTTAAAAATTTTTTCGTGATTGTCAGCACAAAATCAATTCATATGTAATCCATGTAATTGTGAACCGGAAAATAACTTAATTTTCTCTCATTCACAGCACCGCCGCGCTGCAACCGCCCTCTCGTTCGCGCAATCGCTCTCTTTTTTGTCTCTTTTTTTCTCTGTCTTTTTAAAAATGAGTCGGGAAGCCTACAGCAAAGCCTAACTTTACTTTAATGATATCAAACAAGAAAACATGCTCCTCGTCCTAAAATCCGGTCCTAAATCGATACTAGAGTACTTCCTTCTTTATGAACGAAGCGGTACCAGTCATCCCTGCAAACTCCACCCCGAAACTTCCAACCGGGGCCTTTTGGGGGTACCCTGATTCAAGTGGTGGAAATGCAAAGAGTTCCTCAAAAGGTCTATAGTTCTGGGGGAAAGTTCCTGCGGTGGAAACGTGGCTTTTATTTACTGATTTACTTTATTTAGTGTTTTTATTAGAACAATTTTCCCCAGTTTGACTAGTTAAAACGGGGCAAAACAACATTGTTTTTGGTTTACAGATACGACATGTCATTGTCATACATTAAATGGAATAAATCTAACTCGCAGTGCAATTTGTACATTTTGTTCCATTTCAACAATGAGATGCAGCAATGACAGATTCTGTCTTTTAAAAAGAACCAGTGCAGTGCCTGTTCAAAACATGCCTGTTCACAACGGGCTGAATGCTCGGCCTGTGGTGTTGCTGTTTGCAGCTTGCCACTCAACTGCATGCTCTCATGCTCTTCTACATTTACCTGACAGAGAAATGTTATTGGTTACATTGCAGATTCAGATTTTACTCACAAAATATAACGATTAAGATATGATGCATTACTATTCATTAAACTATCCAGCATCATATTAGAGATGAAAGCTCCACCTTGAACAGACATTAAGTACATTTAAGTACATTGTGCTGATAATACCTCTCTTTCACTCTTCACTTGCAGTAAACATTTGAATGCAGGACTTTTACTGTGCGGTATTGATAGTTTTACTATTAATATTTAATGGTTTTACTTCAGAAAAAAGGATTTGAGTTTTCCTTCTTCTACCACAGCCAATACCAACATTCCCAGTTAGAGACCTTGATCTTGGGGCTCCCAAATCACTCAATCCACCCCTCAAAAACACACTCAGGACGTTGTTACTCGCGGTCAGAAACATCAGTGAAATACACTTAGCAGAGGTGATTTCCAAAGGTATATTAGTCGCTTGTTATACTTTCTTGCTGAGGTACAGTATTTTGCTGGCAGCAACGTTATTACAGTAGCGTTATAGGTTAGTATCAAGTCTGACACTGGGGAAATACAGTCTGGTTCAATTCTGCTTTCAGTACGCTATCCCCTGATTCCGATTGTGTTGACTCCAGGGAAGTGAAGAAGAGTTTGATTATAAAGCGAACGGCAGTCAATGAGCCGTTGGGAACAATAGCTTGGCTCCCGGCATTGCTGCTTGCAGCGTTTTTCGGGGGCTTGTGCCCGTTCGGAGCGCGGAGCCGCAGCCTGCCTGCTGCAGACGATGTGCTAGTCTCAGTCTGCAGAGCCCTGAAGCCCGTCCCCCACTGCTGCACAGAGCGCTGTGTGCTTGTTTGTTCAAAGCTATTAATATTGAACGTCTCACAAAATTTGACACTGCTCATCCTTGGGTCCCCATTTTTTAATTCAGAAGAGAGATACACTTTTAAACACACTTTACATGACAATCTCTAATTAAACTCTTAGGACTTATTATCTCATAATTATGAGATATGATTGCATAATTATTAGGACTGTCAAAGTTAACGTGATTACACGTTGTGTTTACACTGCCGATTTCTTTAAGGCAGCTTGCGATTTTTAGGTTGTAGCGGACTGGGTTTTAAAGCTAGATTGAAGATACTGGTATTATATGAAACTAGAACACCTCCGTTGGTACCAACCATGTCATACTAGCTTGTCGCCTAAATAACACTCCAAATTTATGCTAAATTTTGGCAAGGAAAAATTGGCATGGCCATTTTCAAAGGGGTTCCTTCACCTCAAGATATGTGAATGAAAATGGGTTCTATGCTAATCCCATGCAGTTTGGGGCAAGTCATAGTCAAGTCAGCACACTGACACACTGACAGCTGTTGTTGCCTGTTGGGCTGCAGTTTGCCATGTTATGATCTGAGCACACTGTTAATGCTAAATGCAGTACCTGTGAGGGTTTCTGGACAATATTTGCCATTGTTTTGTGTTGTTAATTGATCTGCAATAATAAATATGTACATATATTTGCATAAAGCAAGCATATTTGCCCACTCCCATGTTGAATAAGAGTATTAAATACTTGACAAATCTCCCCTTAAGGTTCATTTTGAACAGATACAAAAATGTGTGATTAATTGCGATTAACTACGGACAATCATGCAATTAATCGTGTTTAAATATTTGAATCGATTGACAGTCCAAATAATTATTAAAAGATAGAATTCTGAGAAAAAAACAGTTAATAAAGGTAATAAGAAAAAGCTTAGGTTGCTGATTTTTTTTTCAAGTGGCAGTAATGGGCTTCCATATTCACAAGCAGAACACTTCTGCTACACAAGTTTTATTTTTTTATACTTCAGCTCTGCTGTTTTCTTTTTCTTTCTTTTTTTGAATTAGTGGATAATTTTATGTTTTCAGGCCTCTGAAAAGTATTTAAACAAGAAAGATACTCTTTTGAAAAATAAAAAACTATTTGGTCAAAAGTTGTGAACCACTGTTCTAAATGATCCCAGTGTGATGACGGAACGCAGTGCAATGCAGGGTAGTGCAGCACAATCCGAGTTTAATTATGCATCCGGACACCATGTAGTCATGCATCACAACAGGTCACTGTATAAATTGCTGGGTACTAAAGGTAACTGGATCTAAACTGCTCTGCAGGGTGCGTGTGGCCTGACATGAAAAAGCCTGCAAAGCAAAAAGGAAATGACCGACATGCTTTATCTTTCATCAGAGTTTAAATGGTATTTTCAGACAGCTTTAACTAGGTAATACTGATGTTTAATAAATAAAAAAAATCCTGATGTTACCATCCCCGGCCAGAAGGGGGTGTAAGAGCCTTACGTGTCACTCCTCTCTGTTCCCTGACCTCTCATTCATCTGTGAAGGTCTATGGTTTATGTGGAACACCCTCACCCAGCCATGACTATATAAGTATGTATATCAGTGGTGATGGAAGCAGGTAGACTGGAGATGCCCTGTTGGTGAACCTCCACTTTTGATTGACACCAGCAGCCTGTTCCGCTACTTCGGATTCCAGGCGGCTGTTCACTCAACTTTAAATTGCTGTCTTACTCATTACTGCAGCAAACAGACAGATATTTGTTAATGAATCCACATGCTCCAGTAACTCTAGCTTCCTCCGAGGCGCTGGGAGAGCACCCGCTTCTTCTCAGCAGTCTCTTCTTGGACCGAGGGGGGAGGAGGAGGGGGTCGGGTCAAAGGTCAAGGGCGGGGTCACAGGGTTTTAAGATGCTAGGGTCCACCAGGCAGAGGTTATCTGGGCCTAATGGAGTGGTTAAAAGCTGAGAAATTCAACAATAATGAGTGTCAGTGTGTCTCAGTTACACAACAAAGAAGAGGGATAACACATTTTGCAGTGAGTGCACACATGTACAAACCATAAATATGGGACTAATTAGGTTAAGAATCCTTTTAATTAACTGGTTTTCTTTGGATATTTGGTTTATCTGGGTTTTTAGGTCACTGTAAACGATGCTACGTCAGCAGCAGATGTCTCCTGTCATTCACATAAAGCAAAATGAATTGAAAGACAGATCTGATGCCATTCACACTAAGCGCATTCTTATTGCTGCTGTACTACATCTGTTATGGGTCTCATGATGAGATGTTTGCATCGTCTGAAGCAAAGAAGGAGAAGGATTAATTTCTGACACTGCATCATAGTAGAAGATTAAGCAAAGTGCTGATGCTATCTCAAACTATGCGCTGCACTGCTGCACATCACAAACAAATTGCATTTCGCAGCACTGGCTTATGTAAAGCGATCCTCAAAGACAAGTGCCTTTGATTCCAGCCTTTGAACATGAAGCGACAATGTTGTCTAATAATAAGTCGCGCTGTTATGTGATTACATCCATTTCAATCAGTAGGTGGCAGGTGAGTATTTGTGGTGGCTGAAAGTGAACGTGGTGACTTTCAGCCACGCTTGCAACTTTCGGGATGTCGGCCGTTCCACCACTTTGGTCCAAACTGACATATCTCGAAGTATTGGATGGATTGTCATGAAATTATGTTTGGACATTCACGGTCCCCAGAGGATGAATCCTACTGACTTTTTGGACTTTTCCATTGGCACTTTTGGCCGCGCAGAGTCAGACCATGCCGCGCTGATTTGCGTTTCCTTTACTGGTTTTAACGAGCCGAGTTGTGCCGAACCGCACACGAGATGGACCTTCTTAGGCCAAAGCACGCCTGTCTGCCCGCCTCCAAGCGTGTTGCAGCCAACCCATGATTTTTCTGATTTTGCTTCATAATAAAAGATTTTAAATAACAAAATAATGGGGGACTTTAATTGTGAAAAATGTATAGGATATTAAATGTTTTTATCACCGAATTAGCGGAGCTTTGTGAGTGGCTATTCTTCAATAAAAACAACTTATACTGCAGAGAGAACCACCATTAAAAAGTAACGGGGGTGTTTATTATGTAGAATAGGAAATGAAATGTGTTTATCCACCGTTTTACAGCCGCTCCCTACCACTAGGCACAGCCGTGGTCACACACATCTTCAAGCGGGTAGCCCTGTTGTAATGGAGATGCAGTTTATTGCCGTGCTGGGCTGATAGGCTCAGTCGAGCCAAGTCAGCACATGTGTATGGAAAAACCTTATTTTTAATCCCCTGACTTTACTTCAAGCGCCACCATCAGGTTGATATTTTTTTCTTTTTAGTGAAATATCCCAACAAGTCAACAAATGTCTCAACAATTGGATGGACTGACCTGAAATTTGGTGTATTAGGACATTTTATGTCCCCCTCACAATGAATTATAACAACTTCATCAAGCAAATTTTAATTTGTCGAGCAATTTGGTTTATGACAAAATACAAGCAAACAAAACAAATGACATTCTCATTGAGCTGTATTTTGTGTTTAGTGCAAATGGTAAATGGTAAATGGTCAATGGACTTGCCTTTATATGGCGCTTTTTTAGTCTTCAGCCACTCAAAGCGCTTTACACTACATGTCATCATTCACCCATTCACACACACATTCATACACTGATGGCAGAGGCTGCCATACAAGGTGCCAACCTACCCATCAGGATTTCATTTTAACACTCATTCACACACCGATGGCACAGGCTTCATGAGCAATTTGGGGTTAAGTGTCTTGTTCAAGGACACTTCAACATGTGACCAGAGTCGCCGACCTTCCGGTTGGTGGACGACCTGTTCTATCTCTGAGCCATAGCCGCCCCTAAAATCATGCGTAAGCATGTGTTAACATGCTAACACGCTAAACCATATGGTGAACATAGTAAGCCTTACACCTGATAAACATCAGCACGTTAGCTTTGTCATTGTTAGTACGTTAGCATGCTGATGCTAGCATTTAGCTCAAAGCACTGGTTGTGGTTGTAGACTCTTAAGCTTCGGTTATATTCCCAAACAGATGAGTACTACGGACACCACAGATGCGTTGTAGTTCTGTTTATACTGTCCACTTGGAGGACATGGTCACTACGCTAACACATGTAGCACAACAAATTGGATGTTTCTAGAAGGTAACCCCCAAGTTGCGGAACTCTCGCGAGATGGTTAAGGTCATTGTCCTCGAATAGTTACGGTTAGGCATTGACCTTGAATGGTCAAGGTGTTTATGGTTGGGAAAGGGCAGCAAGTCTCTCGAGAGTTTTTGCAAGTTTTCGCAATTTGTGGGTTACCTTCTAGAAAAGACTCAACAAATTGGCGGTATGCGGATGTCCGCACAGAGCCTATGCATACACCCTCCGAAAAACACTCCCAAAATTGACGTCACACGGCTCCTAGTGGACCTATGGAAAGTATAACTTTGGCTCTTGTTACTGTGTGCTCAGACAAGCCTTGTGTTATATGCATAAATTTGAACGCTGAACCATTTCTGTTTACTTTCCCTAAACTGCCAATAAACCAGCTGCAATTTAGCTGTTGTCAACTTGCGTCAATTCACATCTTATCACGTCTCTCCATTAACTTTGTATGTAATGGTGCCGCCTCTAAAATTGGCTTTGTGTTCTGTCTGAACACGCAGTTAGAATTTTAAGCAGGTTCCAACCCCGACTGTAACAAAGAAAGATGATGTAGAAGCAGCACAAAGTGTTGTCTAGTCAAAGGAAAAAGTAATTTTGAATAAAAGCACATTTTGGTGTTAATAAATGCTGGTTCATACGAGCCACAGAACAACTAAAAAGAGTTGTTTCTGAATCACCAGAAAGCTTTTTCATTTGTCTTTGAAGCAATAAAGAACATGTCTCCACAAACAGAAACCCAATAGAGGCATTTTTTCATCCCCTCTGCTTTGAACTCCAAAATTAAACAGTGTCAGCAAAACATCTGTGTTGGGAGGTGCGTTGGAATAGTTTATTTCAGATCCTTCTGTGTACTGCATAATGAAAGTAACCTTTCCAACATCGGCTGGCACGCAGCTTGGGAGAAGTGTGCAGGAAAGAGCTTTTGTCGAGGATATGGCCAGTCGTAAAAAGGCTACTGTGTTGGTGCTGAGAGACATATCAAACCCTTGTGCCACCAGCAGGCTATCGCACAATGTTTTTTTTTTTTTTTTGTTAAAACGTCCTGCAGTTTTCTTAAGCTTTTCCTGGCCGTAAATCGTGCTCGCACTCACACTGAGTCCCAAACACACACCGGGCTTGGCGCTTTTAATCTTTTGATCACTGGACCAAATAAATTCATGTTCGCCGCTAAACCGCAGGATAAAAAATAATAGGAAACGGCCCGCAGGCACAGTGGGCCACAGCTCACTGCATACAGATACAGTGCGCCTATTTGCTATTTGTGTTACTGTGTATTTGTATGTGTGTTCTTTGTGTTCCTCTCTTTGTGTGATCCAGTAAAAGACTTAGAGCTTAGAGGCAGATTCATTTCGGAACACTTCCTAAATTACCCCCAGTGTTTGCATGAAGCACAACAAAAGACACTCAGCAATGAAAAATGATTATGGGCCGGCAGCAGAACACACTTCAGTGCTATCGCTGTGTAAAGGCTCATAAACAGAAGTGATCACCCACACCAGCACAACTGTAGTTTGAGGCTGATGAGAGCGGATTTATGCTTCTTCAGGCTCCAGTGAAAAGGAAATCCATTAAAGCCCAGACAGAAAGAAAACAATACAATACAGTATAATGGCACGCCGTGATAGAATATGACATGACAATAGACACTTAAATGATCATTGTGCCGTAGAACACCTACAGCTGCAGTCAGATAACCATAGTTGAAATTGTAGTCAGTGTATTTCCATTTACCATTATAACTGCTCTAAGACGTCTCCGTGTCGTACACCCACGGGCATAACGGACAGTTTCAAGTTTCAAAATCTTTAGTAAATGCTTTGTAGTTGCCACAATAGTGGCGAGGCTTTAGGGATGGTAAATATCTGTTGTTTGGGCGGTCCAACAACAACCGTCCAACAATTATCAAATGGATTGCCATTAAATTTAGAATAGAGATTAAAGGTGCAGTGTGTAGGATCATCTAGCCGTGAGGTTGCAGATTGCAACCAACTGAAACTTCTCCCGTGTGCCAAGCGTGTAGGAGAACTACGAAGGCCGACGGGAAAACGTGATAACGTGATAACGTGAATGGCCCTATCTAGAGCCAGTGTTTGGTTTGTCCATTCTGGGCTACTGTAGAAACATGGCGGCCGGCTCTGTGAAGAGGACCCCTATGTAGATATCAATGGTTCATTCTAAGGTAGTGAAAACACAACAATTTGTATTTCCAGGTGATTATACACTAAAGAAATCACTTGTTAATAAGAGTGAAGATCCATCAGTGTCAACCATGTCATACTAGCTTGTCGGCCAGGAGGCTAGATAACGCTCCAATGTTACGCTAAATTTTGGCGAGGAAAAACTGCCATGGCCATTTCCATAGGGGTCCCTTGACCTCTGACCTCAAGATATGTGAATGAAAATGGGTTCTATGGGTACCCACGAGTCTCCCCTTTACAGACATGCCCACTTTATGATTATCACATGCAGTTTTGGGGCAAGTCATAGTCAAGTCAGAACACTGACACACTGACAGCTGTTGTTGTCTGTTAGACTTCAGTTTGCGATGTTATGATTTGTTTTTTTATATAAGAGTTACTGGACAATATTTTTTATTGTTTTGTGTCACAATAATTGCGATTACCTGTGGACAATCGTGCAATTAATTGCGATTAGATATTTTAATCAATTGACAGCCCTGTTGTTAATAATATAATCCATTTCTTTTAAATTAAATGCTACACCATTCTTTAATGGCCCTCAAAGGATAAATCTGACTTTGGATGTCCCCTAATATTTCTGTAGCCATCAGTAGGTTGAAGTTTTACTTAGACATTAAAATCCTTCTACATTTACGAGATGGATTGGCTCATAATTTAGTAAAGACATTCATGTTCACCGGAGGATGAATGCTACTGACTTTGACATTTCCTTTATCAACATGCATTAGCATGCTAACCTGTTAACATTTAAACATTATCTTTTCAACATCAGCCCGTTAGCATGCTAACAGTAGCATTTAGCTCAAAGCTGTGTCTGAGTACAGCTTCACAGAAGTCTGTCCTTTTTAACGAGGTCACTATATCTGCATCACTATAGTCACCATTATGCAATGAGTTATATGTAGGTTTCCATGTAATACTCATACAGACGTGATACTCTATCTATATTCTAATTTATTAAACATATTTATTGATGTGGGACATGTTCACAATCCCTGTAATTGATGTAATGGAGGTGAGCATGGTTGGCATTCAGCTGCAGGTGAGTTGATTGGCACAGCTGGTGCTTGTTGACTAATTACATTCTCCTTTAAATGCAGCAGCGTGCTGGAGCTCTGATGACTGTTACACACCACCACAGACAGACGGCCACGCCAGCCTGTAAGATATTGCTTGCTGAACTGTGTTGAAAGCTGTGAATGGCTGGACCGTGCACCAGGGAAGCCAGGCTTGCAGAGGCACCCAGTTTAACGTTATTTACAACATAGTCTCACAGCAGTTTGTGAAATAGTCACAAAATTTAATCTATTAGATTAATGTACATAGACACAAATTTACCTTTTGTTCTTGATGCTCAGCACGACTTTCAACTAAGTACTGTATTTTTCGTGAGTTTTCCCTACAAATGTCCAGCAGCACGTGTTGTATGTGCCAATTTCTGCTTGAGTCTTTTCAAAATAAAACTACTTAGGTTAAGGAATAGATCAACTTGGTTAAGCTTAGGCAACAAAACTACTTAGTTAGGTTTAGGAATAGGTCGACTTGGTAGGCTTTGCAGCAAAACTACTTAGATAGTTTTAGGAAAAGATTGCGGAAATGCCGTAACTTAATTACGGAAGTTACGTGACAAATAAATCAACTTTGACTTGTGGTTTCACACGGGACACGAACGCCGATGTCCTGGGCGAAAGTCTTGTGTTTTTTGACCCACCCACCTCAACTTACTCCCTACGTGGTGTTCGCCGCTCTCTATACTTCCCAGTTCACAATTACGTGGATTACACACAAATTGATTTTATGCTGAAAAAAATTATAATTTGTCTCTATGCACACGAATCAATACATTAAATTGTGTGACTATTTCACAAACTGCCTTGCGACTGGGCTGGTATTTTTGTGTAGAAGTGTTGTGTGAATAAAACATGTCAACACTGTCTGTGGCTGTTGTGTCTGTGTTGTGTTCTGGAGGAACTCACAAGGGCAGCGAGTCCTGCTAGAGTAATGCACTGTAATGAATTCAGATATTCATCGATTACAATAAATACATATTCAAAACAAATGATGCAGTAGTCTAATCAGAGATGGATTATGTTGATTAGCTGATGTGTGAATTTGAATGAAAAGTCTTATTGGTAAATCGGTCTAAATGCACTTATCAGTTACTCTCAGCCGTGGCTGTCTCACTCTCTCGGTGGAGCTCATTTGTCTTGTGAGTTAGCAAGAGCTTGCTGTGGAACTGCATGAGAGAAGTTGGCCAGTTTGTCTTTGGCGCAGAGGGAAGGTGAGCCCGGTGCTCAGAGGAGCGAGGCTCATCCATCCAGGTGGCTGCTGACAGGGCCAGATAAGCATCTCACCCTGGGCAAAAATAACACAGCGTCCCATTGAGACCTGATAATTACACGGGCCCACTGCTACACCGGGCCTGATGTATGGCCCCAGATAGCCATCTCACACCCGCTAAGCTGCTGCACGCACACACACACACATGCACACACACTTGCACTTAACACGTGGGTTGAATGAGCGCACACACACACACACACAGTGAGATGGCATATCACTTCTGTTATAGATCTGGAAAATGCATCTGCAGCTAACTTTAGCCGTAACAGAACAGAGGGGGGATGAGGTTTCTGAGAACATTATAGGACAAGTGGTGAAAAATAAAGTTTCAAAGTGTCACTTTGCGCTGCGTGACTGCAGGTGTACAAGAATCTTTCAACACTGACTTTCACAAGATAAGAAATATCACCGACACCTAGCGAGACGAGGAGATCTTTTCTTGTCACCAAACATGCCACTTGCTGACGCTATACACTCAACAACCTGTTCAGAGCCTTGTCCCAACAAATACCCCCCGGTCAAATATTAGCAATAGCAAGGATTAGTTAGCACAGAGATGAAGCATTTATGGAAGCCCCCTGATCCCTCTACTGAACCTTTCACTACTGTCCAGAGTTAAAAAAAAAATGACAGAAATTACCCCAAAAAAATTTTAAGCCATTGAAAAAGAAGTCTAGAAGGCACTTTGACTTGACTGTCTGAGCTTGGATGTGCCTCATCTGGAAGAACAGGCAGCAGCAAAATCATAGGCACAGTTTGAACTTTGAGGTCGGGGTTCGTAAAAAGAAACAATCCAGACAACACATTGTCACTCCCAACTCGTCTTGGAGGCCGACGCACGGGGTACCTCTCTAGTCTCTCTTGACGGACCAGGGAAACCAAACATGGCTCGTTGATAGACCTAAAGTAGGCAGCCCCGTGGCGTCTAATATGAACCTTAGCACACCCGGCGGCAGACATAAATCCATGGGTGGGCATTTGATTTCCATGAGCGGGGCCAGTAAACATAATAGAGTGCTGCAGGGATGTAGGCCAACCAGGAAGTCCCTCAACAAAAAGCCAATGAGATTTTTCCATTGGATTTTGGCAAACAAACATTTATGGTACTTACACGTTTTGTTCAGCAAATTAATCTCCACAAATGAACACCACTTTTATGATTTTTAAAGCGTGAATGCAATCACCAGAAGTAAAAAGCTATAGTTAGGCTATAAACGAACTACAACACGGTCACATGAGTGCGATACACAACGAGGGTGTAAAGGCAGACGAGCCGGAGTGATATGTGTATCGCGTTGAATTTTCACTGATCTAGAAACAACATAAGTGAAGTCATTGACATGTAATATATCTAGCAGGATAGTGGAAAGGCAGCCCACCTGGCTGCAGCTGAAATGTAACACAGCTATTTTCTGGGGCACTGCCAAGATATGGACACGATTTCAGACCAGCAGAGCCATACAAGTAATCATGAGGTCTGTATGAGTCTGTGAGGCCTGGTGAGTGAAGTGATTGGCAGCATTCAGAGGATTACATCAATACCAGTGTGAGTGTATTAAGAGCTCCCTCCTCCCCAGAGTGGGAAGTACAAGGCCGGGCTATTGTGCGAACTTGCAGGTGATCCTTGGTTTTCTAAAGTTGCCATCCTTCATCTGATGAGCTGACGTGCTGACGGTGACAGCTAATATGGACCATTGTGTGTCCCTATGGGACCAGCAACATCTGATATGGCCACCTGGGGGTAAGTTCACAGAGAGGGGGGAAGAGTTCATGGCATGTCTGGCATTGTGTGGTCGACCCCTGGGCACAAGCACCTATGATTTATGATAGGTTACTGTACTACCTATCATGTAACTGGTCACTTTCTGATCAGGACAGCGAATCAGAGGCTGAAGTGATAAAACTAGGGACTGTCAAAGTTAACGCGATAGTAACACGTTAACGCAAATTTGTTTTCACGCCACTAATCTCTTTAACTCGTTAACACGAAAACATAAGAAAACATTAAATTAGTTATAGTAGCAGCGATTGCCGTGACCTTGCAGAAAAAAAGCATTAACAATAACTCAAACTTTGTCCACAGAAAATCCCCCCAAAAAGACATCAAAGTACTGAACACAATGCAATACAGAAACACACAGTTGCAAAAAAAGGTTAGCAACTTTAGTTGAGTTACGGCCAGGCAGTGTGTAGGACAGCCTTGTGCAGCCCGGGGTCAATGGCATCAGGCTGAGGCTGAACATGTGCAGCAGTAGAGGCGAGCCATCAAAGCCTCTCAGCAACAGAAACAGGCATCATTAATCTCAGCCACCCTGACAGCGCCATTGTAGCCTCATAAATAGTCCGGGCCCCATATCTGATACTCCACAGTGACGGGTGGGGGAGATGGAACAGAGATGTACAATACTGGGGCTGTATGTAGGTGATATCAATCTATACAACTATGTAAGCGCGCCGCACACACAGAGAGAGTAATATCCCCCAGCTTTCTAGCACAACAAACCTCTTGCCACTTGCCACCCAGTGCAAATCACAAAAGCAGAGAGGATGAGATTACTGCGGTTGAACCTGAACCTACAGGTTTGGTTTCCAAGCACATGTTCTTCAGCATGAAACACATTCCTTTAGGAAATAGGAAACAATAGTTGTACCTGTCAATAGCATGTTCAGAAAACACACCTCTGAGACCAGTTTTTGTCTTTTTTAGGACAGTACAGGGGGTCTTTAGAGGGAGATAGCAGGTCAACAGTAGAAGTCACATAGAAGTGGTGTACATCATCTGAAAGCTGGGAACCTGAAGATTAATTTGAGATGCTGCTCAGCACTGTGTGTCAAGTTGTCTAGTCATGAATAAGAATGAATTAATAAATTGATTAAAATAAATTATAAAAGGGCGTAGAACATGGTGATATAAGTCTGTGATGGTCATCCCCATGCTCACTTATGTCTCATAAGTTGCTGCAGCAATTTTTTGGTTGATACCATTTCTTACACAGATTTGGTGCTGAATTTAACAATTTTCACCACTCGAGAATTAATAAAAATGATCAATAATCCCTCCAAAATGCCATGTTAAGACACCAAGACCTTGAGGAACACCATAGAAAAAAGCCATGTTGTGATTTGGTATCAAAAACTTTTGACATTTGAAAATTTCTGCAAGAATTGCATTTATTGGCGATTGGATGGCGAGCACTTCTGCTGTGTAAACTGCTCTGAAACCCCCTTATTGTCAATCTAGCTAGGAAAGCCATCCATTTTCTAGTTTGTGGTTGTAACGTTTCATGAGGCTGTGATTATCCTAGAGGTCATCACACATTATTTTATACAGTGAGGTCAAATTATAAAAAATGGTCTCTCGACAATGAAATGTCTCCTATGGAGACTAACATCATCACACATGAATACAGTTGGATCATTGGATCCACAAGAGTCTCAGCTTTACAGTCATACCCAATTTATGTAATTCCAAGATGGTTTAGAAACTCCAGTATGCAGAAATATTCAAACACATAATATTTTCATTCACATATCTTGAAAATGGCCATGCCAGTTTTTCCTCACCAAAATTTAGCCTAACTTTGGAGAGTTATTTAGCCTCCTTCCTGACAAGTTAGCATTACATGGTTGTTATGATATATGTACCTTCACTCTAGCTCTAAAACTGAACCCGCTACATTCTCTGAAAGACGGTAAACTCGGTCAGGATCGATCTCAGGGTTAATCATAGACTAATACACTGAGAAATTGCCTCATTGTGTGCAGAATCAGTTGAGTTGAATTAGTACGAGTGGGATTTGATTTACTATCTTTTATTTTTTCAACATAATGAGTCATGTTTTGGCTTCCTGAAGCGAGGTGAACTGACTGCGTGCTCCCCACCATGAGATGTCACTCATCTCGATTAGATGTAAACGTTGAAGCAGCATGTGGCGCTATAGAATGAGCTAGCTGGCGTCTGTAAAACCACCACAGGTGTCACAGAAGCAGCCGGCGAAGGCGGCCTGTCAATATGTTCGCAATGTAGGCAATTTGCATCCCATATGTTCACTGTGGGATTTAAATAGGTCTTGTCTGCTACATCTTAAGCTTTCCCTTCGCTTTTTTTTTCGCTTTACATTCGCTCTTGATCTCCTTTAGTCTACCCAACTGATCAAACTAGTCATGCTCACAGCAAGAAGGCTATGACCATAAAAAAACATCTTATACTACTACTCTACTCTACATATAGATGTATGTAATTAGTCATTTTAATGTGAATCATTCTTCGCCTCCTTTTTCCTGAAGACAGCCACTGTTGCTACTGTTGCTTCATCTCCCGCTGTCATCATCTTGCAGTTTAACTGACTGTAACAGCCTTTCCTCCACTAAAAGTCCCTCCCTGCTGCGTCCTCCCCGTCCTCTCAGCGTCCCGTTCCTGGCCGATACACCCCGGCACATGGCTGCCAGCAGGGGAGGACATCCACACCACTGACCCGTGAACCTGTCAAACCAGCCAACCCCTTCCTGCCTGCCAAAGACCCTGCACCCCCTGCCCCACTACCTTGTAGTGGCAAACAGGGGCGGGATGTTGCGATGTAGCATTTAGCTGTCATGGGTGTAGGTCAGTATTGGTGTCAGCCCGGAGCAAGAGGTGAAATCATAGAAATAGAATGAGAGTAGAACGGACATTTCCGTTCAAATCAACATAGCAGGATGGCCAGAGCGGCCATTTTTATGTGTACCAAACTGTGACCATTGCAGCGGGCTAACTCATTCTATTTCTATGGTCAATGCACAGTGCTGGGTGCCATTTTCTTTTGAACTAGTCAGAGCTCGAAGTGGTGCTCACCGGTACCGGCACTTCACTTTACTCTTTGGCGAACCGTGACTTGCCGTTTTTGCTCATTGCTCAACATAAAAAGTACGTGGGGAGCATCTGGACGAGCTGAAGAACGGCAGGGTGGAGGAGGAGGGGGGAGAACGAGGGTGCTGTAATGTATCAATACAATGTTCACGTCCTTTTTGTAAAATAATTAGTAAACTGTTCATCATAGCTTTTTCTAGTTGTGAACAAATATAATTAATGAAACATTATTCTAAAAATTTCTGAATCTGCTCTTTTGATTAATAGAATATGATTCTACAGGGGAAGCATTTTCAGAATAATTGTTCAGACAAAGGCTGTGATAAATAATACAAATAATAGATCAAATAATAGAAACTGTCTGTGCTCATTAAGTAGTCCTGATATTTACTGCATAGTTATGGCCAAGTAGAAAACCGTATTTTATATATTTCTGTCAACCAGCACCTAGATTTGCACTGAGCCCCCCTAGAACCCTAGGAGAAAATTTGTATTAAGTCATGCCCTCAAGTTATTATCTCGTTCCCTCAAGTTAGTAACTTGAGGGAACGAGTTACTTCATGGAGCACTTCTTCCAATCATTCCTGACAGTCTACGCATTGCTGATGTACAGAGCCCTCCTAGATGATGTACTTCGGTAAAGTTGGAAAGATATTGACAGATTCAAACTTCCTGGATCAATAACTCATCACAGAAATGTTGTTAAAACATAAACGATGGCACTTTCTAACCGTAGTAAGGTAGACAACAAGCTACAAGCTCATTTTAATCACACCGAGTCGTCCTTCGAGCTGGACACATTACATTAGTCTCTATGTGCAGCCGGCTGTGAGACGAGTGGTCAGGGACCGTCTACAAAGTGCAACACCGAAAAGAGAAAAAGATTCAATAACTTCAGTAGTATACAGTGTAGTACCACCAAAATAACTTCACACATCAATGATCTCCTCGTAGTTGTACTACAATACTTAGTTTGTAAATATATACTTTTGCATAATTATGGTGAATTTTTAATGGGAAAAATATTCAATAACTTCACTTTTATAAAGTGTAGTGTCATCAAAATGTCTTAATTAGTTTAATAAGTATAATCAGGAAGAGGGCATTGATCTGTGAAGTCATTTTGATGGTACTACACTGTACATTACTGAAGTTATTGAATATTTTTCTGTTTTCGGCGTTGCACTTTGTAGACGGCCCCTGACCACTCGTCTCACAGCCGGCTGCGCATAGAGACCAATGTTATGTGTTAATTAAAATGAGGTTGTAGCTCGTTGTCTACCTTACTATGGTGAGAAAGAGCTGTCGTTTGTGTTTTAACAACGTTTCTGTGATGAGTTATTGATCCAGGAAGTTTGAATCAGTCAATATCTGCTGTACCGAAGCACATCATCTAGAAGGGCTCCATACATCAGCAATGTGTGGACTGTCAGGAATGCTTGGAAGAAGTGCACTATGAAGTAACTCGAGGAAACGAGATACCTAACTCGAGGGAACGAGTTAATAAAAATGTTCTCCTAGGGGGTCTAGGGGGCTCAGTAGATTTGACTTATTTTCACATCACGCATTTCTTCCTTGCATGACCATTATGTATTCCTATTATCTCTGGTCTCTTAATCTAATCTTAGAAATGCTATTCACTTTTTATGGTCCAAAAATGTATTTCTCAGATCTCCACTGCAAATGCAAGATCAATAAATTTGGTGAATATTGATATTACTGATAGGAATGACGGCCAAAACTACAAAAATAAGACAAACGTTGTAATAAACCAGAGTTATCCTTTAATATTGCCCACGTCTGACTGTTTCTACACACAATTCTGATAGTTTAATCAGCTGTTTCTTTGGTTCTCATTATGAGAGTTCATAGACTAATAAGTAAAACTGAGGCAACATTATATTCCCTGAAACCTCCATCCCTCTTTAATTAAATGTCTTGGAAGCGGATGAAGTTCAGTTAGTGTTTTTAATGGCAGAAGCCAGAGCCCCATGCAGAGAAGCGTCAGCTCTGATGGAGGACTCTGCTACTCAGAGAGGCGGGACAGAAAAAGCCTGACTGGGCCGTGACGGGTCTCTGGCAGCCTCCGTGGCTCACCCCCACCCTCTCCCCTTGCTCCCAGCCCAGGAGCAGTGTGTCAGGAGCCGTTGATGAACTTGTTTTCCAGACAGCCGTGCTACCTTGGCCTGTGGTTTTGGAGTGAGGGAATGCACCCAGTGGGACCTGAAACCGAACCACCTGCTGCACTCGCCCACTCCGCTCCTTGACTCCCAGCCTTCTCCGTTTACCAAACACCAGTTTCTAGGAACACTCAGACACCGCTATTTGCCATTTGGCATGGTAAGGGGGTGTGTTTGACGGGGGCTGCTGCTGTATTTGTGTTTGTATGCGTGTGCATGTGCGACTGTCCATCTGTCCATCCGGAGCAGAGGTTATATGTGTATGAATGTGTGCGTGAGCGTGTTATGAGGGGTGAAGAGACAAGCAGCTGAGGCCCTAATGAGCTATAATGAGGTCTAATAGTGGAAAAGCCATCTAGAAGCCACGACCTTGGCATTATGACTGATGCCCGCAATCATAACACATCTAAAAACAGCCTGGGAAACAAGCTAAAACACGCCGTCGTCTCACATGGCGGTAAGTCATCGTCCATATTTCACGGGAGGTGTTGAATTACCTCCGAGTTAGCAGCCATTACACATTTTGCGGTAAATTTGCACATTGGACTTTGGTGGTTCGGAACATCATTTCCATTAGAGCATTCATGAGAATAACAAAGATAATTAAGCATGTTAATCGTGTTAATAATGACACAGGAGAAGGTGTCTTGCTCATAACATCCATAATACCATTTGATGAGTGCTCCTGTCCAGAGCTCTGACTGCATATAAATTATATTTAGTGTGGGTGGCCACTGTGGGAGCCCTCAGTATGGCTGCCGTCATTGTTGGCTCCATATTCTGCCTATCAAACTACAGGACACATTAATAGACTTTGTTAGACATTTAGAGGACATGCTAGCATATGCTGTAAAACTAGGAACATTTGCAGACTGTAGTTTGAATTTCTGTCTTTATCGTCATCAATAAACTGAATGAAAGTTGATTCTTGACCTTTGAAATAGTAATTTGACCAACCAATGCTAAGTCAAGGTCTACTCATTAGCATATTTCCAAGGATGTCCTTCACATATCTCAACTGATCAACTTCACACTTGGCGGGTGTATTGCTGGGGACCAAAGAGAGTGCCGTGTTGAATTTGGTGCAATTCAGACACGTTCAATATTAATAAACTTTGAATAAAAAAGCGAACAGTGCAGCAGCGGGGGCGGGCCTTCAGGGCACTGCAGACTGAGTTGAGCATATCCTCCACAGCAGGACTTTATATTCCGCGGCTCACTGAAAACCTCAGGCATCCATTGGTACCAACCATGTCAAACCAGCTTGTAGGGAAGGAGGCTAAATAACGCTCCAACCTTAAGCTAACTTTTGGCGAGGAAAAACTGTTATGTCCATTTGCAAAGGGGTCCCTTGACCTCTGACCTCAAGATATGTGAATGAAAATGGGTTCTATGGGTACCCACGAGTCTCCCCTTTACAGACATGTCCTCTTTATGATAATCACATCCAGTTTGGGGCAAGTCATAGTCAAGTCAGCACACTGACACACTGACAGCTGTTGTTGCCTGTTGGGCTGCAGTTTACCATGTTTTGATTTGAGCATATATTTTTTTTATGCTAAATGCAGTACCTGTGAGGGTTTCTGGACAATATTTGTCATTGTTTTATGTTGTTCATTGATTTCCAATAATAAATATATACATATATTTGCATAAAGCAGCATATTTGCCAACTCGCATGTTGATAAGAGTATCAAATACTTGACAAATCTCCCTTTAAGGTATATTTTGAACTATTTATATATAACTATTTGATCAATTTGATAAAAATGTGTGATTAGTTGCAATTAATCGTGAATAACTATGGACATTCATGTGATTAATCGTGATTAAATATTTTATTTTATAAAATTATAAAATAAAAATGTAAATATTATTAATTTTATATACTGTATACATATATATATATATATATATATATTATTTATTTGTTCATTTGTTACCTCAATGCAAAAATTATGGAAGGGCACCCACTGATATTTTGTAAGAAATTTATTTATGTTTTTTTTTTTTTTTTATAGAGGGTGACCAGCTCCCCCCAGAAGATGGCAGCCTAGGCGACCGCCCATATGGCCTATACCTTAAGTCGGCCCTGTGTTAGTTCACTCTAAATGCCCTTCGTTATTATTTTCTTTGGCAATTTGTCTTCTTATTTCTGTTTCTTAATTCTGACAGCTCACCATCTTCCAGGTTTGTCTCGGGCCAGGGGCAGGTCGGAGATGTGGCCAGAGGTGAGCTGCCCATATGGACTGCAGCTGATTTTCCACACACACACTCGTATACACACTTAGCCACATTTTTTTTATTCCCTGCGCTGCTGAAGCTGACATGGTGATGCCTTTTATGGGGCAGCTAACACAAACAATTCACAGGCCATAAGTCCTTGTCTCAACGGTTTTTGTTTGACCATAAATTACATACTAGAGCACCCATGGGACCTTTAACCAGAAATATAGAAGAGACATAACAACAGGTTTGAAAGGTTATCTGTGTGCAGAGAGGTTACGTTTTACTTTAATACAACATTACAAACCATACCATAAACCATATTTTATTCTCCATCAATGACTGCCATCCCATAAGCATCCATGGTATCCGTGTGTATCTGAGTCTGTTGTGTATGCTGTGGCCGGGTAGCTGGTGAAGGGAAGCCCTGTCGGTGCGGACTGAAACACTGCTGGAAGAATAACAGAGGAGTTGCTGGTTTAGCTGCACGCTGGGACTTATTAAGACTTCGGAAGGCGCGTCTCTCACTGCAGTGGACGCTTAACAGCCCACATCAAACTCTCTCAGACACACTTGCACAAACACGGGCTGTGTATATGTGACTGTACCTCCCTGCTGTTTCATAGCTCTGTCAGGGCCGTTCAGCCCTCAGACATCCACTTTATTTCAATCAGTGCTGGACAGGTATGCTGAATGCTGGGAGCTACCCACTGCTTCAGGCCAGATAGGCTCTTCCACTAAATTATGTTTGAGTGGCAGGTGGCGGTTGTGTTCGGTCCTCTCCCGACTGTTCAAACGGAGGAAGCTAGTTGGTGCATCATCTTGAGCATCAAAGGTCTCTTTGCAGCAGATCAGTCAGTCAGACTAACAGGAGGAATGTAGCTTCAGGATAGAGATATGTTCACTTCCTTCGCCTGTAAAAAATGCCTCCAGTGGTGGAGGAAGCCCAGAAGTAAGAGAAGCAAGACTATGACTTGAAGTTAGCAAAGTCAAATCATGCTCAGGTCATTTATCGAGATACTCTTAGGCAGCCAGGGCCCTTAAAACCCTCACGGCTTCACTAGAGCATCTGAGATCCCCTAAAGGCTGGCCCACTCTAAAAGATTTTTCAAATCTTAACAGATGTTGAAAATGTGAGAGACCCCACACATAACGACATGTTATGTTCAATTTAACAGTTTTGTTCCTACAGTGTGTGGTGAGCAATGATTTGGCCAAAACAGCACACCACACACTAACAGATTTTATTCATGAACAACAAGAGACCGACTAAAAAAAAAAAATGGACGGACAGGAAGAATTAGAGGTTAGTTATTGCGCCACTTTGTACTGAAAATTTACGAAGAAAAAATAAAAATAATGGATGAAGTCATGGAGACATGTTAAATAAACACTTGTGTCATTGCCACAAATCAACAAGTTGGCCCTCCATTTCTGAGCTCCATCTTACTGCTACTTTATGCTTCGCGTTTTGCATTAGCTCATGTTGCCCTTCCATTGTTGTCCTTCGTTCCACTGGAGCGAGGGCTGGGAGTTAGCAAGCCGTGACGACCGCGTGACGGCTGTGACCCCGTAACCGAGCCATGTGACCGAGCGGACGCTACTGCGCCTGCTCTATGGTCCCAACGGATATGGAAGATTGCCTGAAGATCTGGGTACTTTTACACTGGGAAGTGGAGCCATTTTGGCCACTGAGCAATTTTCATAGGAATGAACGGGGACCCGCCTCCAATGCTGTATCCAGTTCTCTTAATACATCTATGGCTTCAGTCAGCTTGGTTCTCAGTTGGCTGTCGTTCTTTCCCACGTGACTGCGTCATCGGCTGTCCTCGGGGTTCCCCACACACAACACCATATCAGATTGTAAATATTTACGATCTGAAATCAGTGCTGCCAGGATGGACTTCCAAGCCGATCAGAGGATGTAAAAAACCACTCTTAACATACCTCACACCACAAGAATATCTGGAAAGATAATCTTTAGAACCATCAACAGATCAGGGCTTTGCTGACGATCGTCGGGAGAGGGGGGAATTGGGCTTGATTCTTGTGAAATGTGTACTGGCAGAAGACTGCATGACTGCGAAGCAGAATGTTGGTCAAAAGAAAGAAGATTCTCAGGAAGCTTTCCCAAAGTAAATCTAAACAGATTTACTAAAATGTTTGCTTTGCTAGAGTCAAACCTTTGTTTAGGCCTATGTAGCGAGATGTCTTTTGTTGTTGTTGTTGTTGTTTGTTTTTTTAGTTAATCTATCTGTATCCTATATTCTGTTTATTCTATATGAGAATATTTGAGCCTAAATGCAGCTGAGTTTAAGATCTCACACCTCAATGACAAAAATGGTTGTTTTTCTGTGCCTTTCATCATCCATCAAGGATACATAATGTATACCAAAAATCATTTATGTCAGCAGTTTCTGATGTGAAAAGGAATTGTTCAAAATCCCCCCACCAACACCTCTAAAGCTCAATAATTAATGTGCACAAAAAAAAAGAAATGTGACAATGACAAGAGTACAGACAAGACTCAGTTTCTGTATGAATTGAAGAAAGAAAGTATAACATGTTACATAGTGAGCTTTAAAAATGTGGGACAGAGCTAAGCTACCTGTTTCCCCTTGTTTCCAGTCTTTATGCTAAGCTAATTGCTCTGTGCTTAACCCACAGACATCTTGTGATACTGATCGTTGAGAAAGCATAGTGGTCATGTTTGAAACTAACCAATGCTGACTGTTGATAGGAGACAGGATGCAAACCGCTTTCAAGTCTTATATACAGCAAAGCCTGGCTTTGTGGGGTTTTGCGGCACTTTAACGACGCCATGCTACTTCCGCCCTTGAATCTGAGAGAGGTTATTTGCATGACCACAACTGGTCACTTGTCAGGAAAACATAATCATAGGTTGTCTAAACAAGCAGCCAGTGGTGTGTGTTTTCTGGTGAGGACAGTCTTGGATTTTTATCCAGACAATCTTTTTATCAAATCTAGTGTTGTACGATACATCCCTTTAAACCACCAGAATGAAGCATCCTTGACTACTGGTCACAAGTTGTTGTTTTTTTTACCAACCTAAATGATAGACTAGTCACTCTTACGCTCCATATAAAATGACATATAGTCCTCTGCTTTCTCAGACTACTGCCTTAAGGGGAACTCTCAGAGGGCCCTTAAACATTTCTGCCTGGTTGTGTAAGACTGTGTGTTCAGCCCATAACAAAAGATGCCTTGGGCTTAATGTTTTGGAAAACGGGAGACGAAAATCTTTATGGAGCTGACCCTTGGTGCCTTGAGATGAAGGCCATTGATAATTAATAGTCCTATCCCACAGTCCTTTTTATCCTCTGGCAGGATCTATGGACACGCCAGCTCTGGGCCTACCCAGGTCCTGCTGGAGATTCAGCGTTTGGGGATGCAGCTCAGTCACCAGGAAAAAATGTTAGTATTGTATGTTTCTACAAACCACGGCTACGTTGAACATCAATGTTTGTCGCCTTTTTTTTTGATCGGTCAGCGCATGTGACGTAGTATTTCGAACGACCATTATTGAAATTTATCATTTATTTACGGTAGTTATGTTAGGTTACGTTGTTAGGTTACGTTGTTACGTTACGTTACACTGTTACGTTACGCTGTTACGTTACACTTAAAGCTGCCCACTTGTGATCCGATCACTGAGGACGCATGTTAATACCAGGTGTGAACAGGGCCTTCTCTAGTAGTATTGTGGTTTGCAGAAACATACAATGCCAACAGTTTTTCTGGCGACTGGGTTGGGGGAATGACAGGGGCCTCAGTGGTGTGTGATTGGCCCCCACAGGGCTGCTGATTAACAGCCATGGGAACAGAAAGCACAGGGGCAGGGCCACATGGGGCCACCTTGTGGCCTAGTACCACAGTCCTCGCAGGGTAGACAGCAGTACCTGTGGGGCTGCTGCTCTGGGCCTGCTGGTTTCTGGGACAGACAGTGATTGAGATCCATGTGACTGCGTTCCTTCTTCCTATGGATGCAGTGTGTTTGATCTCCAGGCTTTGATCTTAAAGAGATTCTTCAATGTCGACCTTCAGACGTATTCCAAAGAAAAACCAGAGATCCTTGAGGTCCTTAGATGTGACTGTGAACCCTAAAATAACCTCCAAGCTCAGTGTATCTCCTTACAGTGAGATAGCACGAGGACTGAAACCAGTGACTGACACTTGATAACAATGTCTACTTTTTTTTCTTTCAGTCTGTTTTGCAAAGTGGTCCATCAAAAGAGAAAAGTTGTTTTTGCATTTCAGTTTTTCATTCTTTTGTTCCTCTGTGATGTTCGGGAGGGTAAAGTACATGATGTCTGAATTAAGCAATCAGATGTTCGTCTGATCACTGGTGTTTCTCAAGAACATAGCTGCCCTCCAAGAGTGACAAATCCCACAAGGTTGTGTTCTGTGAAATAATTTACAAAAGGTTTCTTTAAAAAACAATCCTGTTTTATGCAGAGGGGAAATGTACCTGACAATCTGATGGTGTTTATAAAACAACTGAGTATTTAACAAAAGAGTCACTGAGGGAGTCTTTTAAGCACAAACATTCCGTGATCAGTTCCATGCTGTAACGGCAATAGGCCTTTTATGGAAAATGTGATATATTACTGATATTGTTAAAGATCCCCTCCAGACATGTTTTGAAAAAACCTCTGCTATGATTAATAATTTGTGTCTGAAGTGGTTTTTCCACAAAAAAGTTCAATAACTTAGTTAAGAGTTCTTAAAATTACATCTACTCCTTCTCCCTCGCGGGAAAAATCCTTAATTATAAATATGCAAATATTGTTCATTTCAAAAGTTTAACTGCTAGACACAAGATGTCTCCTACTTCACTGGAAGTTTCAAGTTTTCACATCACTCTTGTGTAAGTTGCATACTGGGCCATGATTGGCTAGTTGTTAATCCATAAAATCTGCGTGCTGGTACACGTGTTAAACTGAGATTTAAAGCAGCAGTAGGCGAGATTGGAGCAAATATGATTTAAAAAAGTAATTTGTATTAAACATACATCCTACATCCTGACCATAGTGCATGAGACAGGTAATCTGAAAAAAAAACATGTCCTCCAGTGCTCCTAATGGCATCTGCAAGATTTCACAGACCGGAGGAAAACAACCAATCTCGCAAACTCCAATCAAACGATCAAACTAGGCGGTACTGATCAAATATGAATAAATATTCTGTTACTGTATTGCCTATTTCTCACATAAAATGTTTTCAGAAACATTTTTAGTGTACTGTTTAGCTGTAAAATGAGAACGTTTGTAACCATGTTGAGATCAGTTGAGAAAATACTAAGCACCACCCACCAGCCGGAGTGATTGACAGCTACCTCCGTTGAATAAACAGCCAATAGGAACGCTCTCTCTCTGAAATGACCTGTGATTGGGCCAAAGTCTCCCGTCATTGGCTAGATTTTTTAAAGCCTGAAAACAGAGCCATGACGAGGTACAGAAGTCTAGTTTTCTCTCAGAACGCAATTTTTTACCCAATGATGCCAAAAATATTCTGCCTGCTGCAGCTTTAACAAACATGTACCGCTGTAATGAAGTGAGCCTGATTCGTACTTGATGCTAAGAGAGAGATCTCCTGTGGCGTTTTTGGAGATCATTGTCAGTGTAAGCACTATGGTGTCACCATTTTCCATACAGTAGTCCTCTGTTTCCTGCCATAGAGAATACTGTTATTCATGCTATCTGCAGGAAACATAAAATATAATTTTCCGAGGATATTTTCCAGGAATGGCCAACCAAACGCTGAGCAAAGAGAAAAGCGTTCATGATCAGGCAGTAGGTTGGATCACTGTTGTGTTGTACAAGCAATCCATTTTTTTTTTTTTTTTTACTCTATAACCAAACTAAACTGCATAACACTGTGGAAAAACATCAGTATGTGTCATGGTACACTTGTAGAGTGGAAAAACCATATCTGAGGAATCCAGGATCGGGCCATGGGAGGCTGGCATCCGTCTGCTCCTCTAGCCATTCACAACAATACGCTCCAATAGGATGTCTGTAATAATATTAGTGGGAGCGTTTTTAAAGGGCCCAGACAGCCCCAAAATAATGTGCCGCACAAAATAATACAGAACCTCTAAACCATATTCACACCGATCTCTGCGTCTCTACACCAAGAATTACAAACCAAAACCTGGTGGAGAGGTCTTCAGAGAAGAACACATTTCTTTTTGTGTGAGATGCCATGAGATCACTTCAATAGATGTGAAAATATATTATTTTTCTTAGATGTCACATTGGACAAATTGTCTACTTAATCTGTTTGTTTTTTTTAGAATGAGTCATTGTGGCATTTCAGAGTTTTTTTTTAGCAAAGCTCAGCATAATGTCATCAGAATTCATCTAAAGCTGCAGGCAGTGTTTAATACATGGCATACATTTTGGCAAAGTTATGAGTTTTTATTTTTTATTTAGTTCTTTTTTTCAAATTTGGGAAGTTCAACCTCAGCTCCTAAAAGTCTATAATTAGACACTCCTCACACAAAAATGTCCCCATTAAAACCTATTAAAACCGCAATTTCCGATCCCTTTGCCATTACAGCATAACATCATTCCTTCTATTTTATCAGGCTTTCAATCTAGAGCCCGGGCTTCAGAATTTTAGTTTTTACTATGTTCCACCAGACTGAGCCTTTTTCTCATGTTTGCCCTATGGGGCAAATACATGCTGCTGTATGATAGAGCACTGCAGTGTTTGATGCAATGCACCAAAGTCATTATTGTAGCTAATCATTGACATATCCCAGACTGTAAAAAAAATCCTCCTAGCATTTAGTATAGAAAATAATTAATTTATTGTCTTTTTTTATAATTTATTTTTCATATTTGGTAGTTATGATCAGGACTCCTGTTGGTTAAAAAGTTTAACTCTGTTACAGTGGAATTAATATTTAATTAATTAGGGCTCAAAATTAACACAATAATAACAGGTTAACCCAAATTTGTTTTAACGCCACTAATTTCTTTAACGCATTAAAGCAACTTGTGATTTTTAGGTTGTAGCGGGCTCAGTTTAAAGCTAGAGTAAAAATATGAAACTACGAAACCTAAAGAATCTATTGGTACCAACCATGTCATATTAGCTTGTTGTAAAGGAGGCTAAATAATGCTCTAAACATGTGCAACATTTTGGTGAGGAAAACCTGGCATGGCCATTTTCAAAGGGGTCCCTTGATCTGAAAATGGGTTCTATGGGTACCCACGAGTCTCCCCTTTACAGACATGCCCACTTTATGATAATCACATGCAGTTTGGGGCAAGTCATAGTCAAGTCAGCACACTGACACACTGACAGCTGTCCAATAATAAATATATACATTTGCATAAAGCAAGCATATTTGTATTAAATACTTGACAAATCTACCTTTAAGGTACATTTTGAACAAATAAAAAATATGTGATTAATTTGTGATTAATCACGATTCACTATGGACAATCATGCGATTAACTGCAATTAAATATTTGAGATGACTGATAGCCCAAATATTAATATATAGTATTTTTACAGCAGACACTGTACAGAAAAATAAAAAATGCATCAACATCAATGTTGTTAATAATCACAGTTCTTTGACGAGGACATTTTTGTCCTCTAAGGACATTAGAGAAACATTTTTAAAGGGATGCACAAGAGTTAAATTGCACTATTATACACTGATCCTGAGACAGCCCAAGACACGAGGGAGTGGCATGTCCAGAGAAACAAGACATCCCCCTCCACCTCCCCAATTACCTGTCCATCCTCACCTCTGCCGTCCCTGGTATCAAGCCTCCACTGATATTCTGACCATGAATCAGACCTTCAGTGCCTCTCCATCTAAATGACTTCCTCAGGTCAAGGGTCAATGTCCCATCACTCACTAAACCCTGGCTGATTAGTAAGTTAGGTCAAGGTCCCGGTATGGGTAAATGAATGTGATATTAGATTTCTTGTTTTTGAGTGTATTTAATTATGTGAATACATATTCTGTTATCTGCATAGTATTCAGCATGGTGATACAAATCTCTGTATTCTTCCAGCTCCTAAAAATACAGCTGATCCCAGTTTAAATGATCACATTCTTATTGTTCAAAAGATCAGAATGTTTTATTTTAATCCAACAAAGACAAACGATCAACACTTCATCTATATTCATACCATTTTCCACATGACTTCCCGCAGTGCTTAAAAAACCTCTCACAATTTCAGTCCATGGCTTTATTTTCCAAATATGACTCAGCTTCCGTTTTCTGCGGTGCGTACTTCTTCTCAGCTGCCCTGACTCCGTTTTTCTCAGATGAATAACTTTTTCTATAAACTGCAGCCGGGTGGATAGAGTGTTGCTGTGTTCGTGCACAATCTGAAAGGCTCTCGATGACATATTTGTGTCAGGAAGCAGCTCTGGTCATTGAATACTATTCAGAAACACAATAGCAAAGCAGAAGGCAATATTTACATCAACGGCAACATTAAAAGCTGCGACAATGTAGTCCCCACGCTGCAGCATGTGTCAACAAAGCGAAGCCGCAACAAGTCTCAAATCCAACGTTAATTTGCCCCCATAGAATGTGGTGCGGCCCAGCGTGGTGGGAAGAAAAGAACCAGCGATTGTGTTTTGTTTTTGCCTGCAGCTTCACAAACAGTGGCACTAACAAAGTATCCTTTCTGTGCCATTTCCTTCCACTCTGATTGGACTAATTGGGACCTGTTGACAGCGAATCCCATCCGTGCAGGAACAGGCCAATCACGTCTCGGCATCTGTCATCCCTGGCACACAGGGCTTCCACCCCCCCTTCCTCATAAAGGCCTTTGTCTCTGTGACCTCAGTGACCTTTAGCATTTTTTAATATGGAAAGCCTGATTAAGTCTCCCAAAACAGGACGTGAAGCATTTTGGTGAACAGAATTTGGTACAAAGTACAAAGGTTGTACCCTTCATGATACAAACTGCTCCCATGCACTGTAAAAAAAATTAAAAGTTGGGAAATTCGACGGCAACAAATTTTAATTCTAAGTGTCAAACTTTTTCTTACTCCCAGTTGGACTGACCTATAACCTATAAGTTTCCATTTGTGTCCATGTACCTTTAAGTTGTAATAACTGATATGTGTTTATTGTACCTGCGTGAGAATTTCTGTTTTTATTTACAATAATTGCGTCTGTTACTGGTGTCACATTTGGGCCCTGCTTACTGCTTAGTAGGAATGGGTAATTCAACACTGTGGTATCGATACTTTGAGACTCACAAACTACTCATTTGGTATTGATTACTTTAAAAAAATATCAATAATTAAGTCATATAAATACAAACGTGGGTGGCTGCATCACTTCCAAATATTTTCACTACTTTTGTATAATGTTTGTGCCAAAAAAGCCCTGACATATTTAGCTGGCCCGTGTCACATGCCTGTGGAAAACATGTGACATCAGAACGTAGTGCACGACAACACAAGTAACCTCTTCAAACATTTAAAAACAACATAAGAAGGCTTATTATTTTATCATAGTATAATTATTTAATTGTATTTATATTTTGTTATAAATTTGTTATTAATGGCCGGTATGTGACGTGTGTTTGGTTTTTGAGTGTAATGATCTTTTTTTTTCTAAAAATAACCATTTAATTTAAGAAATGATCAGTATTGGTATCAGTGAAATTGTAATAAAAAGTATCGGAATCGAATTTAAAAAGTTTTGTATCCCCCATCACTACTGCTTGGTACTTTATGGTTCACAGCTATATGGTCCCACCAACACCAGTCTCGCTTGGCACCAACCATTTAACTGATGTAGAAAAAGAGTACGGGGACTGGTTGGAGTTGATACTGAACTACAACATGGTTTATATCGTTTTAAGTACAAAAAGAGACATAACAAGCCTCCATCATGTATATGATAATAAGGTAAAAATGATTCTAAACAACTCAATTTGAAAACTTATGTGAATGATCGGCTGGACATTTAGTCAACTCATCAGTTAGAGTTAGATATATATTAATAGTCTTATATAGAGTAAACGTATATGAGTCTTATATAGAGTAAACGTATATGGAGTGAATTCCACAAACCAAAGAACACAAGTTAGCAGAACTTTCTCACTATATATGACATGACATGAACTGGTAGCTAGCTAGCAACAGATGCACAGAGTGTGTGTGTTCATTAAGTTCAAGGATACATGTAAATGTTTCACTCGGGTTGAAACATTTTGAATTTACATGGATGTGTCTTTGCATGGAGCCCTGGGTGGATGTGTGTCTATCTGAACATAAATTAAGTTATCAGCACTAACTCACTTCAGTTGACTGAAGAGACTAGCTTGGTTTTGTTTGTTTTTTTGCATAACTTTTTTTTATTTTAATAATGTATATTTGTAAGTCCTAAGGAGGGATGCACTGATCCGACTTTTTCCGTCCCGATATCGATTGCGATACCTGGGCTTTGGGTATCGGCCGATACCAAGCACTGATCCGAAACCAGTGTTTAACTAATGCGCTGTATGCCTCACTGTGTGGAAGTGACTGGGATCATTCTTTAATGTATAAGATATAAATTTAGTGAATTGTTATTTATTATTAAATAATAAATCCTACACCAGCAACTTGGTAAAAAATCTTAACAGGAATTACAATTCAAGTGTTAACCTTATTAATGCAGCAACAAATTGGTCAAAACTTAAACAGGAATTAAAATCCCACTATGAATATAGTATATAAGAAATGAATTGAATAGATCAGTCCACAATGTCACTGATACCTGATCCAGCTATTTGAGTTGCCCGATATCCGATCCGGTATCGATATCGGTGCGTCCCTGTAGGTGAATCACTTCGAAGGAAACAGCTACAGGGTTATTTTTCTTTCCTTGGCTTTGAACATGTGCAAAGCGACAGGGCACAACAACACCTTTTGCTCCAGCAGTTAGCCTGAGACAAACGACCAGAAGAGGAAGAGTGGGACGGGAGCGACTAAAGGAAGCCGCTGAGCTCCATCCAGAGTCTCTGAGAGCAACTTATCTGTCAGCACCATTATGAGCCTCTCATATCTTGGCCTGCACCTGTCTTTGGCGGTCCAGGAGTTTGGTGACCCTCCCCCTCCCCCTCTCTCCAGACTCCCCACCACCCCTTCGTCCTCAGGAGCTGAGGGGTTAGGCCTGGGGATCCCTATTCATATAGAGGAAGATGGACAGGGCAGCAGCCACAAGAAAAGGCAGCTGTGATGAGAGAGAGAAAGAAAGGAGTGTGTACCCATGTCCCCCCTTTGTGCTTTTAACTACCTCCCCTCTTGTCTTCCACGGCTATGTCCACACAATAGAGTCTTAACAGGAGCTGTCAGCAGACAACACTAGTGTGACCACCGTGGGCACCGGGGTTAGCCAGGATCACATTATAGCTCAGTGTTTGTACGGCACTGAAAGCCAGCTAGCTACAGTTAAAGCAAGTTCTGTAGTGTTTTCTAAAGCAGCTTTCAGCCTCGTGTTTACCCACGCCGAACTCCAAAGAGGAGTCACATCATTGAAGAAACGGGGAGGCTTTAAAATGGTAGAGAGGGGAAAAAGAGTGAGGTGTCCAGTTGGGGGGGGGGGGCTCCTCTTTGCACCTGAGGTTTGATCAATATAGTCAAGTGATGACATGTCAATTTGCGCCGGCAGAAAAGAGACGGCGAGGCCGTGAATGGCGGCGCTGAGAGACGGCGGCAGGTGAATTGTTCTGACGGCGGACACAGTGTATCAACGTGCCGCTTTTAAGTGTGTGTTTATCTCCCCCGCCGCCACTCAGTCAGTATTTCCTTACATTTGGAGCTCTGTTTGACCAGTGCTTGTGAAAAGCGATACTCCTTGCCATTCCCATTGTGCTTTTGCTTTTGTGATAATGCAGTGTTTATGAGTTATTGCACTGCACACACAGCCACGAGCCAGCTGTGGCCATTATTTGATGTTTGATACATGTAATTAAGCCACAAAAGCACTTGAGCGCTTTAAGCCACAGGTACAAAAGAGGTGGGGTGGCGCGATCAGATAAGGTTGAATCAGTTCATGATTTTAATTGTTGCTCAACAAAGATTGGGCAGGTGTCTTAGCAGAAAAGGACGAGGAACACACACATACACGTGAAAGAAAATGTCCTCAGAAAGAGACCACCTCTGTTGCACTGTGTAGGAGCAGCAGGCTTGGGATTTTGCTCCTCATTTATTTTAAACAGCAAAGATTTTGTAGTAAATAAAACAAATATGGACATATGCCTCATGTAAAATATATAATAAAATTATTTTGCAGGGCTATAGGTTATGTAACAAGTGACACACTTCCATATACACTGTGGTGGAAGTGTGCAAAGTCAATGTTTTATAGCTCCCTGACCATTAGATGGCAGTAATGCATAGCTGAGTCTTCTGATCTCCTGGAAGGAGAGCTGTTATTTTCTGCTTTCTTGGAAAGGCAGAGAAAATGTTTGGCTGATCATTTGTGTGTTTGAGTTTGAAGTTTGTGTGAGTCAGCATAGCTTTTAGTTTGTGTCCAGTTTAGATACAAAAAATATGAAAATCAGTCTGTTTAAAACCCCTTTAAGACAATCTGGGCATGTGCATTGGAAAGAAAAATAGAGTTTAGGAATTCTATCTCAGTTAGACAAAATCACATAAACATAAAACATCTCCCACATGTACATATGAGCAAACAGCATACATAAACAATATACAGTCAGTGCAGTCTCTCATTGGGAAGTTCAGAATGAAAAAGCATGAAAGGATACCCTGTTACGTAACATATATGACAGCCTAGTCACACAGCAGTTTGTGAAATAGTCATGAAATTGAATGTATTGATTCGTGTACATAGACACAAATTAAGGAAAAATGTCGTGATGGTCGGCACAAAATCAATTTGTATGTAATCCACGTTATTGTGAACCAGGAAGTATAGAGAGCGGACGGGCGGGTGAACACCAGGCAGAGAGGAGGTCAGGGTAGATCGGTGGGTTAAGAAAACACAAGACTATCACCCAGGAGACCGCTGTTCGTGTCCTGTGTGAAACCATAAATCAAAATGTATTATATATTTGTCATGTAATTTCCGTACTTAAAGCTGAAGTAGGTGAGATTGGAGCAATTATGGTTAAAAAAAGTTATTTTTATAAAACGGTCACTATATCCTGACAGTAGTACATGAAACAGGTAACCTGAAAAAAATCATGTGCCTCTGTGTCCTCCGGTGCTCCTAACGGCATCTGCAAGATTTCACACACTGGAGGAAAGCAAGCAGTAAGAGCTGATCTGAGGTCTGCTGTCCAGCTGTCGTCTATGAGAGCCGGCTGTCAATCACTCGCGAACTCCGACCAAATGGTCAAACTAGGCAGCGCTGATCAAATATGAATCAATATTATGTTACGTTAATGCCTATTTCTCGCCTCACATGTTTTCAGAATCATCTTGTAGCACGGTTTAGCTGTAAAATGAGAAAGTTTGTGACACCGCCGCCATTGTGAAATCTGGTGAAGGATCGCCAAGTTACGGTCATATGACCGGAGCACAGCCAATAGGAACACTCTCTCAATGAAACGACCTGTGATTGGTCAAAGTCTCCCATCATGGGCTAGATTTTCTAAAGCCTGAAAACAGAGCCATGAGGAGGAGCAGAAGTCTAGTTTTCTCTCAGAACACTTGAATTACAATATGCTGAAAGGTTCTTATGGAATTTTTGCCCAATGATACCAAAAATATACTGCCTACTACCACTTTAAGTTACGACACTTCTGGTGTTATTTAAACCCAAACTGCGATCTTTTCCTAAACCTAACTAAGTAGTTTTATTTTGAAAAGACTGGGGCGGAAATTGAAACATGTTGCTGGATGTTCGTAGGAAAACACACAAAAATACGTTGTTGAAAGTCGTGCTGAGCGTCACGGAAAAAAAGGAAATTTGTTGTCTACGTAAACTATTTCACGAACTGCCGTGAGACTGTGTTCCAAAATCACATAAACATACAACATGTTCAACGTGTACATATAAGCAAACCACATATACAGTCAGCACAGTCTCTTATTGGGAAGTCCTGTTACATAACATGTATAATGAGAGTATATTTCCTCTCTTGATCTTCACCTGTGATATCCAGACAAAGAATCAAACAGGGGAAACTTTTCCCACTTTGTCCCTGGGTTTACTGTAAGCGTAGGATCAGATCTCAGGTTTCCAAAGAGACAAGCCACCGATAAACAAACAAGCAAGTCTTCAGAAACACGTTTGACAGAGAGAATAACTCACTGTGGTAGCTGATTGCAGCGGCCTTATTGTGGTCCTGGCTTTTATCAACACAGAGACGGCATCACAGGGCCTTTGGTCTACAGCGCACACACTGGATCAAACCAGCCTTATCTCTCGCCATGTGTTTGTGTTACCTTCTAGCTTCCACTGAGCTTAGTCCACTTTATCACTGCTGAGGGTTTAGCCATGCACTCTTATTTATTTAAGATTATTTGTATATTCAAATAAGACTTTACAGTTTGACTCACTTCACATCCATTCTCAACACATGCACAAAGCTCCATAGCATTTCTCCAAAGATTTTAAATCCTTAAACTGAGCTTTAGTGTCTTGCTAGGAAAAATGAAATGGTAATGGTAATGGTATTTGCAGATTGTAGCTACTATTATCAGTGGGTCATTGCAGTAGCAAATATTAAAAAGATTTAAAAAAGAAAAAAAGCTTAAAATAACTCTGGAAGTGGCATATCTTTTGACCCACCCATCCACTCACCAAGACCTCCTCTCTACATGGCGTTCGCCACTCTTATATTTCATGGTTATATGAAATACACACATTGATTTTGTGGGATATACACAAATTACAGTGCGTTACTTACATACGTATAGCTATGAACAGTGTATGAGACCACCCTGAGGTGAGGCAAATTTTACAGCTTTAAATGACACAATTTACATAAATGACAAATCGTGGCAGAAAATTTGCAAAAAGTCTATAATGAATGAAAATATTGTTTGAAAATGATTTAAAATAAAAACAAAATGCATGCAATGATGACCATTGACATATTCCAAAATATGGAAAAAAAACACTTTGATATTATTGTCCTGTTGATTCAGTGTTCTCTGAATTGAAATCATAAAAAAAGCATGACAGACTAAACTATTCCGCCAATAAAAAATGTGGGCACAATACATTTATTTGTAGGCTGGGTTTTATCCTCCACCACATCAGCCTCTTTACCTCCAGGGCAATCTGCTGCCTCAACCTGCCGCGCTGTTTTATGACTTTTCAACTTTTATATTCAGCACATGCTATTTGAGGGATGTGTTTATCCAAACTTTATCATGGCATATTACCACGAGTGCATGCATTTTCCGTCACCAAGGACCCAGTGGGAATCAACTCATAATGGCTCTGTCATTGACCCATTTTATATATTTTTTAAAAATGATGTTGATTTTCCATCAGCCTGGCCATATTTATGCCCACATACACCTTTTATGCTTGCAGGTAGAGGAAAAGTTTTGACAGTTGAAAAGCACAATATGACGTTCCAGAACCAATAGATAATATTATGATTGGGCAAGTTAAAGCTCCTGCTTTTAGAGGAGCTCACCATTAAATGAGCCTTAAAATCAACGAGGTTTGAAGGGCTGTAACAGGATCCCTCTGTTCAGTTGTACTTTACCTGCTTCATACACACTGCTTTAGACAAGAGTTCAGAATACAGTAGGTGTGTGTTCAGGAGCAGGCTCGTCCCATACACTGTTCATAGCTATACCTACGAAAAGTAATGCGCTGCGATTTGTATATATCTCATGAAATCAAATTATGTGTAATTCACGTAATCATGAACCAGGAAATATATATAGCGACGAATGCCGTGTAGAGAGGAGGTCAGGGTGGATGGGTGGGTCAAGAAAAAACAGACTTTCGCCCAGGAGACCGGCATTCGTGTGCCGTGTGAAACCAGAAGTCAACTTCAATTTATTTGTCATGTAACTTCCGTACTTAAGTAACACCACTTCTGGAGTTATTTTAAGCCACACCCGAACTTTTCCAAAACCTAACTAAGCAGTTTTGTTGCTTTATCTTAACTAAGTAGTTTTGTTGCCTAATCCTAACCAAGACAATCTTTTTCTAAACCTAAATAAATGGTTTTGTTGCCTAAACCTAACTAAGTAGTTTGGTTGCCTAATCCTAACCAATACGATCTTTTCCGAAACCTAACTAAGTAGTTTTGTTGCTTAAATCTAACTAAGTAATTTATTGCTTAATACTAACCAATACAATCTTTTCCTAAACCTAACTAGGTAGTTTTGTTGCCTAAACCTAAGGAAGTTGTTTCCTGTGAAGACGGAGATTTATTTTGAAAAGACTGTATGCGTGTAACAAGCAGGAATTGACACATGTTGCTGTACATTTGTAGGAAAACTAAAGGAAAAAGAGGGAATAACTTTTTCCTAAAATATCATACGAACTGTTGTATGAGAATATGCCGCCAGGGGATAAGGCGAGTCTATGTATTTATATCAATTTCAGTAATCGTAAAGTAAAAGATAAACCAGATGAATGAATATAATGCTTATTTGTCACCTTATTCTGCCCACCAGGGAACCAGACAGACAGACAGAGTGACAGACAGACAAACAGATGGTCAGAGGGGGGAGATGGGAGATGAGCAGCAGTGACTGACATCCATCCAGCCCCTGTGTGAGCCACATGCCACAGTCATCCCCTCTCAGCCAGGCAGAAAAGCACCGCTGTTGTCTCTGCAGGCTGCGAGCTGCCAAATGCTGCAGCTTTCCTCCTCATGAACAGGGTTCTGAACCCCAAACCCTTTTGGCCAAGTGCAAGAGAGGTATTAGGGCCCATGTCAAAACAGCTTACAGCCAAGCAGTGTGCTTTAAAAGGCTTGGGCCTATTCATGGAGTCATTCAAAGTGACAGCACCCTGAGCCTCCTGCTCTCTGACAACCCTGCTGTGCACTGGAGTGAGGAGGGCTGGTGCGAGGGAACATGGCGTCGCTCTTTGTTAATGTTGGCAGCCGAAGGCCAGCTTCTTGAAAACAGCAGTTTTCCTTTAAGAGAGAAGCTCAGCACATTCTACTGGCGGCATTTACATGCGCGGAGTATAGGCCAGGTACTGACCATGCTTTGGTTGAGGTCTCTTTCTGGTTACACACTGTTTACAGCTGAGTTGAGTCTGTATTGTCTTGGAGAAACAAGTCACTTGCCACATCCTCCAGTGAGCAATAGTGGGTTAATCTAAGAGAGGAAACAAATAATCATCGTGGTCACGTGTGCAAACGTTGCAGTTTGCCACCATGCCGTTTGTTGACATCAAACTGTACGCAAAACCCTTTGACACAGAACCGACAAACCTGACAGGGCAAGATGTTTCCGTGCCACTGTAATCCTTCTAACATCAGAGAAAAAACCTTAATCTTGGGTCTCGTAAACAGAGCGTGTGTCTATAACCTGGTTAACCTAGTTATGATGTGCACAAACTCTGGCTCAAATTCAAGCTACCAATGAAGAAAAGTATCTGCGTGTATTTATAGACCCTGCTGGCAGCTATCTAGTGCGAGGAGGTATTTCTACAGTAGTCTGCACTTGTGTATTATTGAATTACAGCCAACAAGTTTACAGTGCTCCTGGGTGGGGAGGTCTGGTAGCTTGTAGGTGTAGAGAGCTGACCGTGAACTGCATGTCATTTCCCATCTCTCTCTCTCATCTCTCTCCTGTGTCTAAGATAAATGCACCTATCTGGGTAAAAAAACTGCATGTGATTATCATAAAGTGGGCATGTCTGTAAAGGGGAGATTCGTGGGTACCCATAGAACCCATTTTCATTCACATATCTAGAGTTCAGAGGTCAAGGGACCCCTTTGAATATCGGCATGCCAGTTTTTCCTCATAGACATGGTTGGTACCAATGGATTCCTTAGGCTCACTATTTTCATACGCCAGCAGGCCGTCAGAGTGATAAGTACTTTTTTATTCTCTTGAATGAATATTCTCAACGGTGTTTCTTCAATTTGTCAGTATCCTGTCCCTTTGACCCTTGACCCGCTTGGCTGCTTGTAATGTTGCTAAACAAGGTGTTGAAGCTTCTCCTACCAGTCACTCTAGTCACTCTGAATGAATGGAACAGGACACAAAGGCACCTGACAAGTAAGTTTCAGTGTGACATTACTGGTATGTGTACGGCCGAGAGGATCCAATATCACTCTCTGCTGAGCTCGAGACAGATTGTCCTGGCAAGCTAAATAAACAGTAGATTAATCTGTCTTCTTGCTGCGAGCTGACAAAGTCAGCCATGGATGAAATCGAGGCTTTTGACAGGTAGTCTTTCAAGATGAAGTACTGATAGTGAGAACTTGAGAAGGGAACTCTGAAATGTGAAGCTTCTGTGAGGTAGATAAGAACAAATGATGAGATTCAGGGAGTTACTCATGACATTGCTATTGTTATGTAGGAGCAAATATAGTAATAATATAGTGAATGAATTATAAACTCCATATTTTATAATATATTATAAATTGGACTATAAATCCGCCTTCAATAAGTACATTCATAAGCACAGCTCAGGTGGGTCCATGCCACAGGCAACATGTCTGCATTTATAGCAGGAAGTGTTGGCCAGATAATATCTATGTAAGGTGTTTGACACCAGCCCAGAGTAAGAGCTGCAGCAGGTGTCAGGGGAGCTGCACAGGGCCGCCCGGGTGAGCAGCAGGCTTGTCTTATCAGACACGGCCCCATGCTGTCAGCACAGCCAGTGTTAAGTCTGCCGCATAACACTGACATCATCCAGACACCCACAAACTCCAAGAAGGAAGGAACTGTGAGTTGTCTCCGAAACCTCATTTCTGCTATGAAACAGTTTCCTGTACGCCATGCTGCCTGAGTGCACGCTGTGACTGAATGTGACATTCAAAAGACACAGAAAAGGGACATGAAATAGAGACAATATTTTTACGGACTGTAAAAAATGACTGGGATGGGGAAGGGGGCTCTTTCACTTTCTAAAAAATCATTGACCCTCCAAAAGGACAAAATAACAAAGCATGAAGAATTTAAGATTGTATCAATTTAATTATAATATTGTAATAGACAATGTGCACCATTAAGACGCACATTCATGACATCCTTTAATGTTCAAAAAACGCTTTACTTTTCTCATAGTGGCTGTGCTGCAGCACCTTTTTTCACCCTCTGGAATGCTTTGTATGAACTCCTGCCCCCGCACCCCATCCCCTCCTGAAAAGCCTGATCTGCTCTGATTGGTCAGCTGGCCCTCTGTTGTGATTGATAAACCAAACCAAACTCTTTGGACTCCACTCCAGCTCCGCTCTAACTAGATTTGTTTGTCGGCATGTCGAACTAGCGCCTAATCAGGTGTGCCGTTAGCCGGTTAGCTAACTAGCAAGCCCAGAGCTTGGAGGGATAAAAACATTTGTAGCTGAGGCTAAAACTGGGGCTAGCACTGATAGGCGAAATGTGTCTGCCGTCCACTAACGTCTCAGTAAAGTTAATGGTAAAACGTAAAGAACTTGCAGTAGCCCGTTAACTCACTAACAGGCGTAGACTAGCAGGCCAAACCTCTCCATTTTGGAGGGAAAACAGACGCTAACACTAGCATTGCGATACGTTAGCAGTACGGTACCTACTGGTGTTAACGGGCCGCCTGGGGCTAAAACTGAGGCTAATTCTTTCTGACATCCATTTAAGTCCAAAATATAAGCATTGGTAAGCTTAAATTACAATACCAAACTGGCGCTAGAGTCCCCGAACGAGTCAGTAAATATTCCCGGCATATCAGCTAACGGTAATGTATCGTGTACAAAAGCTGAACAACTCTTTCCACCTGTAACAATACTGAGCTAATGTGAAGTCAGTTAACATAAATCATTTTAGTCAGCCATTAATAGTTGACTTTTTTACCACAGAAGTGAAGAAGGTTACTCCAAATCCCAAGCTCCAGCGAAAGTTGTCCTGTGATGGCCTCTGCCCCTCTGCCTCTTATACTTTTCGCGCTAGTAGCGGAGGTTCTTGTTCCCACAATGCAATGCGTCATTTAAAAATACGGAGACAATACCTGTGAAAAATTGATACAGAAAATTCCCTCATATTAACACGGTATATTTGCCCGTATTTCTACGGACTTTTCTTAGAGTGTATTATGCAAATGTGTTACTTGGTGACATCATCACGTTGCAGAAGGAAAGGCAGGACTTCAGGCTGTTCTGTTGGGGGGAGTAACTCCTTTGGCCTGGACTTTTTAACTTGGCAGACCTTTTACATAAAACTATATAACACACTAAAGGAAAGGGAAAAAGCACAGAAGCATAATAGGACCCCTTGAATCTGAGGTAAATAAATAAATAAAAGATCCTCCCTGCTCTGTATATTCATACAACCCTCACTTGAGCAAAAGGTGCAATACCCTGCCCCTCTCTGTCCCTAATAAGTTTTGTTACATCTTCCACAGTGCTGTTTTGCATATATTTTGAGGTCCTGTTGCTCTTGTGCTAAGTGTCGGTATAATTATGTTGCTACTATACTAACTGTCAGTATGGCAGCCAGTAAAATTCAACTTCAAATAGCAGCATTTTTACTGACTAACAGTAGGAATCCTTGTTGTAATGATTCATCACCTGAGGGGGTCGGAAAAGAATTAATATTTGATGCATTTTGCTCCACATACACATCATAGAGTGAAATAGTGCTTAAACAATCAATTAATCAAGAACTTTATTAACTGACACCAATTTTGATTATAAATTAATCCTTTAGCTAATTAATTGTCAAACATAAATACCAAAAATTCACTGGATCTAACTTCTCTGTGAAAATGTGCTCCTCTTCACCATATTGTATTATTAGATATATGTGTTTTATCTGACCAAAGATTCAAAACACATTTTGAAGATCACCTTGGGGGACAGGGAATTTTTAATGAATTGCTGGTTAGCTTAGCTCAGCATTAAGACTGGAATGCCTACCAGCACCTCTAAGCATGAAAACTATTCCTCTCAGGAAATTCCTCTGACAATCAACAACTTCACAAATAGCTAAACTCAAATATGCATCTAAGACCTTTGTCTCTATCTTACCTTTGCTTAGTACCTAATTACATAGTTCTCTCTAGGAAACTAGAAGGGAATTACGAGGAAATTACAGACTCATAAAATAAAGCATTACTGAACAATATAATCTAATGGATAATGAAAAGTAATCATTACTTGCAATTAGGGCTGTCGATTGATTAAAATATTTAATCATGATTAAATGCATGATTGTCCATAGTTAATGTGATTAATCGCAAATTAATCACACATTTTTTATCTATTCAAAATGTACCTTAAAGGGAGATTTGTCAAGTTTTGAATACTTTTATCAACATGGTAGTTTAAGATGCCAGGATCTTCACTCTAGCTGTAAAACTGAGCCCACAACAACCTAAAAACATAGCAAGTTGCATTAATGAGTTAAAGAAATTAGTGGCATTAAAACAAATTTGCGTTAACACGTTATTATCGCATTTACTTTGACAGTCCTAGTTGCAATTATTCTTTGGTTGTGTAATCAAAGTATCTATGAACATGTTTTCCTTTTTGCATTAATGTAGGAACATATGTACAATATAAGTGGTATGTAAATAAATTGATACAATAATGATTGCAGTACATACAAAATATTAATATCTGCCTTTAAAGTGGCAGTAGGCAGTATGTTTTTGGGCTAAAATTCCATAATAACCTTTCAGCATATTGTAATTCAAGTTTTCTGAGAGATAACTAGACTTCTGCACCTCCTCATCGCTCTGTTTTCAGGCTTTAAAAAAATCTAGCCTTAAGTACAAACAATCCAAACACAGGTACGTGTAGACTGCACATACAGTACATTAACAAATACCCAAAGGCACACACACACACACATAGGCCTACACCCTGTTCACCAAAAACATACAGTAAACATACATGTTTAAGCAAACAACCAGCAAACACAGGTGTAGTTCAAACCTCATTATTATAATTATTCAGCACTGCTGAGCAACATACCAACAAGCAGCAAACATTTGGTTCTTTCTCAGTACAAGACACTGACATTTAGAGGCATAGCGGAAGGAAAAAGCACATGTTACAGTTAAATTCCACTGTTTAGAAAGAGGGAAAATAACATGCAGACTCGCTGCACTGTACAGTACAACATGTGTACTTCCCATCTGGTATGCATGCTCACTGTAATCAACATAAGAGCATACACTGTGTTTCGAGGGCTCAACGTCTTATTTGGACGGCTATCTGGGGAAGTGGTTTTCAGCTGTACATCCGAGGGGTCCTCTGGCCGCTCCCTGCCTTCAAGTGTTACCTGGTTTAAACCAGATGGCCTTCGGCTTGAACCGCAGCAGCCACAGTGAAGGCGTGTGGAGGGTTAGCACTCGGTATCTGATACCATAGCTCAGACTTGGGTTAAGGGAGTGTTTGATATGATGGAATACACAATGGAACAAGCTTCTATGATGTAAAATCAAATCTTTTAATATCAAATGAAGTGTAAGTGAGGGGAACCGCGGTGGATGGGAGTTGAAAGATGAAGCTACCAGTGACACAGGGGTTGGAGGGGATGAACTGTCAAAATCATAAGGATTAACTTTGGCCTTGTCTGCTGTCTGCCTGTGTGTTAGGGAGCCGGCGGGTTTGACAAATTGACTGACTGACAGATGCAGCTCTGCGGGCCACATACACACTCACACATACTGAGCAGGATGACAGTAGCGGGAGGAAGGAATGAAGGAGAGTGAAATATAAGAGTAATGAGCACTGAAAATAGCAGTTCACCAAAGAGACACTTCCCCTAAAAACTTAATTGGGTTCATGTAACCGTTTGAGGCCGTAAGAGGTACAATTATCAAATGTTTCACAAAAAAAGTTGAATTTAAAGAAAAGTCAAAAAAATGAACATGAACTTGTGTAGCAGAAATTAGTTTTTTTTCTCTTTTCTGGCCCATTAATCTTCTCGTGACCCCTCCGATTTATCACGTGATCCTTTGGAGGGGCCCGACTGTGAAGTTGGGAACCACTTGACTAAAATACCTAAGTGTAGTTGTAAAGTAGTTAAAACTAGTTCCACCTCCACCAGCTACAACAGTAAAATGCTGCTTGCACATTGATGCATCATACCTAAACAACAGGATAGGGTTAAAAGGGTAAAAAACACTGTACTTTTGCCCAGACCGCTGTTTATACCCCGTGTGAAACCAGAGGTCAGCGCTGGTTTACTTTGCTGATAACTTCTGTACTTAAGTTACACCACTTCAGGAGTTATTTTATCCCAAACCATCTTTTACTAAACCTGACTAAGTAGTTTTGTTGCCTAAACCTAATCAAATAAATCTTTTCCTAAACCTAAGTAGTGTTGTTGTTTAAACCTAACCAAGTATTTTTCTGCCTAAACCTAACCAAGTCGATCTTTTTCTAAACCTAAGTAGTTTTATTACCTAAACCTAACCAACTATTTTTTTGCCTAAACCTAACTCACGAGCATGACGTGCATGACGTCACATCCGTTGGATCTTCCCAGAAAAACGAGCCCGGGTTCTTCACATTAAAAGCAGTCTACAGGCTGATAGAGGAAACCCAGGAAGTCGCAGAGGGTCTCATTTTTAAAGTTAGGTCACAACCTGTTCACACATTGGCAATAAAAAACAATTAAAACATGTTTATACGTGTAAAAACGTACATACAGTTCCTTTAAGCAGGATTTTGAATGTGTGACTTTTACGTGCAATGCAATTTTAAAAAGTGGTATTGGTACTCTTATATGATATAAAGTAATCAGAGTACTTCTTCCACCACTGATCCTCTCACACGTCTTCTCTTTCCCTACTTTCAGTCTAACTTTCTGTCTTAAGCCTGGCAGCCTATGAAACACCTTACAGACATGTGATAACACAACATAATGAGCTCATCTTTAGATGACATGCTGTGTAAATGACTAGGATGGACCCTAAAACTAACAAGAGACCCCTAAACCTTAGCCTAGTCTGAGGGCCCCTGATGATAAGCCAGGGTCGGGCCTCTAGAAACAAAGTCATAGCAGCCGCTGTCATTGTTCACCGGCTCTGACAAATCAGGACAGGTGGAGACATTTCTCTGTCTTTGTCCCCCCAACCCCCTGCCGCCCCGCCCTCACACCGTCCTGAAACCGGATCGGGGAAGTCGAGTCATGCACCACCATTCTTCATAACTCAATACTACCGTTGCTTGAAGCCCTGTTGCCTGGCAACCAAATGTTTTGCCGCTGTGCTTTTATTTTGGACTTTTTCTGTCCGCCCCGCACCCCCACCCTCCGCACGCACTCAAGTATCCCAGGAATTGCATCACTGAAATGCATTCAAGATCTCCCATGGATCATCACAAGGCCCATAATACCTCCCATTTTCTCTTTTTTTTTGCTTCCCTCCATCTGCAGAGGAGATTATCGTGGACTACGATTCACTTTCTCTCTGTCTTTCAATCCTCTGCTTCTTTCTTCATCTTCCTTGTTCTCCATTTTCCCTCTCTCTTGGTCTACGCTTCAAGCCATTGATCACCAGGCGTGCCCAACCAGCCCTACTTGCTGATTGACAGGTCTGCTGTGCTGCGGCTAACCAATGGGAGTGATGGATCGGAGCCGCTCGGTAATAAACACAGAAGCGGTGCGATAAAATAGCAATTCCTCAGTCTGCATCTCAGCGAGTATGAGATGAGTTGAGAGGAGACATGATGAGAAGAGATGAGCTTGCCAACAAAAAAAAGCCTCCCCGCCTATAAATGGTCCAAGTCTGCCTCTCAGACAGCGCTTCAAACGCAGCAGGCCTGTGCTAATGATAAAGACAAATATCTGGGGTAGACCGAGGCATTACTGATTCTATCCATCACGCCTTGGGAGACGCGGCGATGGGAGGGCGTGTTGATAGCTCGCTTCGCCTTCTGCGGCGAAATCAAAAGAGCCGCGAGAACTTGAAATTCAATTCCAAAGAGCAAACCGCAAGCTGTCTTCCACTCGTGACAACAGCTCCTGTTTACTCAGCGGCAAACACAGGTGGAGAGCTCTGAAGAGCTCTTTTTTTTCTTCTCCAGCCTTTTCTTTCCCCTTTCAATAGTCTGGACACAAGATAAATGCTGATGATCGCACACACGCACATCTAGGTGAAAACACTCACAGCTACAGATACCTGTGGAGAGATCTCAAAGGAATGAAGTCATGAAGGCGATATGTCTTTCAGTGAAACTCGCTTTTAACAAGGAAAAATTATGGAAATACTATGGATGAAGAAGAGAAAAAAATGAATGAAAGGAAAAGATGTATGAGTGTGTTTGTCCAACATGCTCTCATCTTAACTGGTCATATACTGACGCTTTGCCAGGCCGGAATTTTTTAATTTCAAAATCGGTCTAACTGTTTGGCTGAAAAGTGAGTTTTTCTTATCATACTATATCTAGTCTTTGGGCACATGGGACTACTGTTTTTGCAATAGACTCCATTATATTTTAGGAAAAAACAGTAGTCCCATGACTAGATATAGTATGATAAGAAAATGTCTGTATCTCAGAAACTACAAGGAGCACAATCAAATATTTGGTATCTATGAACTCATAACAAGTTGAATATCAATGGTATGCACACATATGCAGTGTAAAAAGACTATTTCATATGGAGAACATTTAATAAGCACAATGTAAGTGTTTTTGCTATTGTTTTTTTCAAAATTCCTGAGTTTGACCATTAATAAAAGTGTGCTTTTTTATGTGATTTAAAAATGTCAAACTTGTCCTGTTAGATAGTTGCTCAAAGTATGTCTGTGCCAAATTTCAAGAATTTCAGACTCAAATGTTGTGGCATTTTTCCTTATCATACTAAATATAGTCTTAGGGCACACAAATGAAAGCCTTGTGTTTTTTGGACCCGTCCACCTCCCCTCCCCTGCCTTGTGCGTCTCTTTCACGCTTTAAACTAACTCACCACAGCACTTTTCCTGAGCGTTTGATATTGACGAGGAGGGGTTTACATTGTAGTTAATGGAAGGCCCGGTGCATCTCAAAGGGTGTCTCATTGGCATTGAACACCTACGGCTGTGACAAAGCGTTGATGTTTGACGCCCTGAGAATGAGAATGGGCCGGTTTTCCGTGTTCGATATGAATTATAGCAGGCTTGCACAAATTTTGCACGTGTTTTACTTTTATTATAAAGCAAAACAACTATCTGTATGTGCTTATGTTCAAAATTCATTTTAGCTGAATTTCACAACTCCCCTGAGTAGATTGGAGGGTTATTCAGATCACCTGTTCTGCCGGGTGTGGGGACTGGCTCCTAATTAAGAGTTGAGAGCAGCTTGGTGCATTTCCCCGCTTGGCCAATCAGGGTGTGTTGACGCCTTTTCTTTACAGCTTAAGAGAGGTGAGGGTTTGCTCACCCGGGGCATTCTGATCCTTCCTTGACTTAATGCAGACCTCATTTTATCATATTCAGCCAAAAACTCTCAGGTCTTGCAACCGATTTGATTGTTATCAGCTCATTAAATGTGCAATATCAGTCATTATTAGCCTCATAGATGTGGGTCAGTAGGGGCCTGATACACCTTCTATATATTGTAAAAGTGAAAGCAAAACTTAAAAGCAACATGTTCTAACATGTGGTAAAACTGAATGAAATGTTATGTTCGGAACACATACAAAACAGCTTCTTTAGGTTTTGGCAACAAAATCACTTATTATCGCAGTTTAGTTTTGGAGAAACCTGTTTGGCTTTTGGCTGTTGAAGTAAAACTTGTGAACACAAAGATAACTACGTGTTGTTGTTTCACACGGTATGCAAACCCCAGCCTCCTGGGTGAAAGTACTGTGGTTTGAGTCCCATCCATCATTCCCAACCTCCACCTCATATGGAGTTTCCACTTTCGCTTCTGTCATAATTACTACGGCTGCTACAGGTCGCTGTCGTCTTCTTTTGGTGATCGCCCATGTGAATCGATGACATAACCTACTAGTGGGTGTAGCAGGCCCCTTCTGACCCACATCAGTGAGGCTTATAACCTCTGATAACACCCATTTAATGAGCTGATAACAGTCTAACTGGCTCTTCAGGCTCTTTTGCTGTCTTTTGCTTTTCTGATTGAAGGTGATTTTGAGCATTCTGAAACCAAGCTGGAGTGAATATTAAGATAAGATAAGATAAGATATACTCTATGGTCCCACAGGGAAATTTGTCTTGGGCTCTAGGCCACTGCATCACACAACATTCACAATGTACATACTCGCATAAAACATGGATCATACATACACTCATGCATGAACGTGCTTAAATCCACAGGTTGAGTGTGAGACAGTAGTTCTTTAAAATAATGAAAAGGTAATAAAAGACAATAGTTTTAAATAATAATACCAGGTATAATCATACCAGATAATAAATAATCAATTTATAATATGTTAGTTCTCAATAAAATCATATCATATATTATTAGACCTACTTATTGATGTTTAATATTTTTAAAGAACATCTTTCCACTTAGTAACATGCCTCAGAGCAGATCTTAGCGCTATTTGTGCAAGAGTTTGTGCTTGCATAACAATAACACCTGCAGGCTTTATTTTGTTATTCTGTTAATTAGCTCTTACCTAATACCTTGTCTTCCTCCCTTGTACTTGTATACAAGTATATTACTGATACACCGTATATATAAGTCCACTGTAATTTGTGGGCTGTAATCTAAAGCCTTGTTTCCACTGCAGGCCAAGTTGTGCCTGCTCAGCGCTTCAGACGTGGAATAAAAAGGGGGTCTGTGCGTAGACGAAGGGGGTATCGGGACGGAGCGATGGAGGGATGTTGTTGTGGAGGCAGGATGAGGTCAGAGGGAAACGGATCCATCCATTAGGGGGTATAATGAGAGGGAGCAGCTGCCTGCCGCTGGGTCAGACAGCACACAGATGTGAGGGAGCCTCAGGGCCCAGCAGAGCCGAGGGGGAACGCTGGAGTCCCTGTGCCATGACCTCATTCCCACCAACACCAGCACCACTCCCACCAATTCCAGGACCTCCACTGGCTGAAGACGGAGTTCATCCATGCCCTCAACTCACCTGAGAAAACTCCCGGTGTGCAGAACATTCTGGGCTGTTCTGCCCCCCGTTGCTTGGCTAAACTCTGATCGACCTAGAGGGGCACAGCACGCCAAAGACTGATCTCAGCATCACCTTCACTGCCCAGCGCAAGCTGCAGAATCAAATGGGTGGTTGAATTTTTTGGAAGCTTCGGTAGCGTTAAATGGGGTGTAGAGTACATTAAGTTCTGTATATTTTTCTTTCATGTGAAGAGGTCAACAGGAGTGCCAGTTGGTGTCATTTTCACTTTTTGTCTGGAAAATTGCTGGACAGAATCTGCTGCTAGAAGTCAGTTACTACTACAACAACAATATGGCAGAACTATTTTTTTCAAGCTACTAAAGCTGCAAATCGATTTATTTTTTTCATGCACAACTTGTGCTTTTTTTTCATCAATTGGTCTTTATCGTAAGCATGGTTGTGCTGAGTTTTGGAGCCAGATTGTAGTGTGGGAATAGCAGCAGCAGGAGTGAGTCCTCTTCTCTCTTGATGACAGCAATGTTCCCTTGGCAGGAACCAGGAGAGGCACCCTGTAGTTAAAACAAAGCTGAAAGAGAGACACAGAGAAAGCAAGAGTGAGACACTGATGTCTACAATGAATGCGGGAACAAGGAGGGAAACTCATTACAGTCCCCTTAAAGGTCTAGTTCAACATTTTAGGAGATACATACTTTGTTTCCGAGAGTTAATTAGTCAGGATTAAAGGTGATGTGGTGTTTCCCCTGCTTCCAGTCTTTATGCTAAGCTATGCTAACCATATTCTAGCGGTAGCATCGTATTTAGCGCACCAATATGAGTGTTCTTTATCTTCTCATCGGATTTTCAGCAAGAAAGCGAATAAGCAAATTTCCCAAAATATCAAACTATTTCTTTACAAACTTTGTTCTAAACCCTAACAACTAAACTACTAAATTCTAGTGGAGGTTTCAAAGTTTCTAAAGGTACCAAATATAGTGGGGTGATTTTGGGGAACTATTTTTATAAATTCTAAAGCTGTCAAAGATAATGCAATAGTAACGCAAATTTCGTTTTAACGCCACTAATTTCTTTAACACGACTTGTGATTTTTAGGTTGTAATGGGCTCAAAAACCTACGGAATCCACTCGTACCAACCATGTCATACTTGCTTGTCGAGAAAGAAGCTAAATAACACTCCAAACTTACACCAAATTTTGGCGAGGAAAAACTGGCAAGGTTATTTTCAAAGGGGTCCCTTGACCTCTGACCTCAAGATATGTGAATGAAAATAAGTTCTATGGGTACCCACGAGTCTCCCCTTTACAGACATACACTTTATGATAATCACATGCAATTTCTATATCTGTCATTGTTTTGTGTTGTTAATTGATTTCCAATAATAAATATATACATACATTTGCATAAAACAAGCATATTTGCCCACTCCCGTGTTGATAAGAGTTTTAAATACTTGACAAATCTACCTTGAAGGTAAATTTTGAACAGGTAAAAAATGTGCTTAATCTGCAATTAATAACAATTTAAATATTTTTAATCGATTGACAGTCCTAATTCCTGTGCATGCTGTGCAGCCAAAGTGTGTTCAAACCCCAAATAACTATACTACTAAATTCTAGTGGAGATCCCAAAATTTCTAAAGGGACCAAATATGTTCGGCTGATTTTGGGAAAGTATTTATAAAAGCTTCTATAATGTCAGCATTTAATGGAATGGAACCATAAAAAAACAGAGTTTAGGGTTACTCAGTGTAAATAACATAGGCCTACTGTACAGCATCAGTAAAGATGTGGAACAAGCTGATACACAGTATATTCATGATACTGCCAGATAGTACGGGATAAGATCATTTTAACAACCTCTTTCAAGGGAACAAGGTTGTTAAAGTATTATTTTTACATTGTAAGCACCATCCATTGCACACTGCTAATTATTTATGCAACACACAAATTCATACCATGTACAAACACACTTACACATCTTAAAGACACTGCAGAATCTTTATGGTTGAGTAAGAACACATTCATGCAACTCACACACACACACACACACACACTTCTGTTATACACACACAGACATAAAAGAATCATAGATGATGACATACCTGCATGCAAGCACACGCACACCTCTGCAAAACATTCTGATTTATACCCTTCAGATTCCTCACTGCTGCCACTGCTGTACGCTCAGGTGACGACGCTCATTTCACACACACACACACACACACACACACACACACACTGAAGTAGGAACAGTGATTCTTGGAGGTGTCGACACATGCAGCCATTTCAGATGACGGTGCGGCTGACAGTCGGTGGTGAGTTGAGTGTTGTTCCCTCTGTTGTTACAGGCCCCTGCAGTGTCTCTCTCTCTCTCTCTCTCTCTCTCAGACGATGACATCCAGCTTAGTCACTCAAGTGCTCCTGCTTTGTAATGCATGTTCCCTTGTAGCGGCTGCGCTCTCCAAACAAAACTTGAAGCTTTTCTCGGAGGAACGGGACACTGTTTTAGTGGTTTATCTCACCGACATGGAAGGATGGAGGTAGACAGAAATCACTCAGTTTCTGTCTCTGCATGTACGTACCGCCTGTTCATTCTGGTACACCCGTGTTTTATATCGCACATATGAAGACCAACAATCAGAATCAGAAATACTTTATTGATCCCCACGGTGATATTGGGGCGTCACAGTTGTTCTTATATAAACATAAATAAATAGAAAGAAAAGAGTAAATTATGTACATAATGCTACTAAATAATAACAAGGGCTGTTAAAGTGACATGTTAACACAATTTTTTTTTAACGCCACTAATTTCTTTAACGCATTAACGCAACTTGCTATTTTTAGGTTGTAGCTAGATTAGCTAGCAACCTAGTAGCTAGGTTAAAGCTAGAGTGAAGATACTGGCATCATATGTAACTGGAAAATCTAAGGAATCCATTGGTACCAACCATGTCATACTAGCAAAATAAAGCTCCAAACGTACGCTAAATTTCCATGGCCATTTTCAAAAGGGTCCCTTGACCTTTGACCTCCAGATATGTGAATGAAAATGGGTTCTATGGGTACCCACGAGTCTCCCCTTTACAGACATGACCACTTTATGATAATCACATGCAGTTTGGGACAAGTCATAGTCAAGTCAGCACACTGGCACACTGACAGCTGTTGTTGCCTGTTGGGCTGCAGTTTGCCATGTTATGATTTGAGCATATTTTTTATGCTAAATGCAGTACCTGTGAGGGTTTCTGGACTATATTTGTCATTGTTTTGTGTTGTTAATTGATATTCAATAATAAATATATACATACATTTGCATAAAGCAAGCATATTTGTCCACTTACATGTTGATAAGAGTATTAAATACTTGACAAATTCCCCTTTAAGGTACATTTTGAAAAAAAGTGTGATTAATTTGTGATTAATCGCGATTGACTATTTCAATTGATTGACAGCCCTAATTATAACACAATATATGTTGAGAAATATTAGTAAATAATAAAAATACAAATAAAAAATGAGAATATAAGAAATATGTACACATTTGCATTAAGACATGCAATATATGACATATAACCACAGTGTAAATAAGTAAAAACAAAATGTTGAGAAGTGGGATCTATTAAGTGTCAATTATAGATGCAAGAATGGTGTGAATGAGAATTAAAAACACAAATTATTGTGTGCCTGTCACTTCAGTTTTTTCTATTTATTGTGGTTCAAATCCCTTGTTGCTCTTGTGTTTTTATGATTCCGTATTTCTATATTGCATACAGTTTGTTCTATTTTGACTTTTATTGTTATTAGCTATTATTAGCTAGCTTCAGCTTTCATCCTATAGTACGTGACTTCTGTTATAAACTGAGATTAGCATTAGGTCTCCATCGACTTTAAAGACGCATTTGATTGATAATAAGTTGGGGTTTTGCAGCTTAGTTGAAGTCAACCATGGACGTGACAGCATATGATCCACTGGCTTTTATGTCATGAAAAATACTCCGGTATGTTGTTACTGCGAGCGTCTGATAAATAGTTGCGTGGCAACGTTACAATTCAGAACGACACAAGCAAGAAACACAAGCTGGGCTAAAAGCAACCCGGAGAGCACTATTTGGGTCATTGAATAGCTCTGTGTTTACCCTGAGCCTAGTGCGGGATTGACGCTTCGATCTCCACCTCCTCCTGGGAGTTTTTTTTTTTCGCCGTGACATGTGCGATGGGGGAAACTTAAGCCTCAGCAGATCTCCTAAACAGGAATTTTCACTTCTCCTCTTCATAATCCTATAACCCCCACTGCCTTAAAACCACTGTGTGCATGTGTGGGAGTGTACATGTGTGTGACAGGTCTAAATCTTCTCCAAACAGCAAATCAGTGCAGCCTACTGCTCAGTATGAGCGCTCCAACAATGAAGAGCAGGCAGGCAGCCAATCAGCAACAATGATTGGACATGCTGCTTTACGACCTTGCAGGTGAATCACGCAAAGACTGCCAACTATTTACTGAATAGCATTGGAAACCCCCTCCATTGCTGCTCTTGGCTGGCCCGTAAGAAATGCTAAGGCAGAATAAACACGTTGCCGATGTTTTAATGTGAGAACTTTATCATCGTTTTCCTGTGAAGAGCCCGCACACAGGGGTCATTCATCTGGGAGCGTTTGAGTCGGTCTATGCTAACAGAGCGGGCATGATAAAATAAACCACTGCAAAAAATGTCCGTTTTCACAAGTATGTTTGGTGTCCAACTGTTTTTTAAATTTCTCCACTTAAAGCAGCAGTAGGCAGAATATTTTTGGCATCATTGTGCAAAAATCGCATATAACCTTTCAGCATATTGTAATTCAAGTTTTTCTGAGAGAAAACTGAACTTCTACACCTCCTCATGGCTCTGTTTCCAGGCTTTAGAAAATCTAGCCTGTGACGGGAGACTTTGACCAATCACAGGTCATTTTAGAGAGAGAGCGTTCCTATTGGCTGTTCATTCAACGGAGGCAGCTGTCAATCACTCGGGAACTCCGATCAAATGGGAATTCCGATCAAATGGTCAACTAGGCAGCGCTGATTAAATATTAATTAATATTATGTTACTGGAATATTTCTCATGTAAAATATTTTCAGTGTGCTGTTCAGCTGTAAAATGATAGACTTCGCTCCGGCTGGTGGGCGGTGCTTGGTATTTCCCCAACGGATCTCAATATGGCGGCTGGGTCACAAACTTTCTCCTTTTACAGCTAAACAGTACACTACAAGATGTTTCTGAAAACATTTTATGAGAGAAATAGGCATTAGGGTAACAGAATATTGATTCATATTTGATCAGAGCTGCCTAGTTTGACCATTCGATCGGAGTTTGCGAGTGATTGACAGCTGCTCAGAGACGGCAAGGCTCCAGCTCGGCTCTGATTGGTTGTTTTCCTCCAGTCTGTGAAATCTTGCAGATGCCATTAGGAGCATCGCGGGACACCGGAGGACACAGAGGCACATGATTTCTTTCATTTTACCTGTCTCATGCACTACTGTCAGGACCGTTTAATAAAAATAATTTGTTTTTAATAATATTTGACTACTATTTCACTTGACTACTTCAGCTTAAAAAAAAAAAAAATCAAGTTGAATTTTATCTGGAAACAAATAAAATTGTCTTTTGTATTGTCCATCTTTCTGAAAAACTATAATCCCTCCAAAAATCTTCTATAAACAACCAGCGATTGTACATATTTTTTGTAGTGTACAGGTCACTCGGGTTGGTATGCACTCCATCTTCTTCATACAGGTTTATTTGCTGAGCGCAAGCAGTAACGTTGCACTGTAATCAAATTAAAAAGAGCTACATTTGCAGCAGGCGGCCATTTATCTCGGGGTCAGAGACCTTGAAAAGACAACTGTGATCTGGCAGCGGAGCGAGCAAATCCATCCTTCACATTTGCCCGGACTGGCAAGAGCTTACACACCGGCACGAGTATAAAAGCACACATCGCAAACACTCACTGAGACCACAGAGGACGCCAGAGGAAAGCTCAGATTTCCCTCCAGAAAAACATTATCGGGCACGGAAGAGAGCAGCTCAATAATGTTTCTCAGAGGGTGCAGCAGGATTAATCACACTGTTACTGTTTTATTTATTTCCTCCGAGGTCGCCGCTGAAGGCTTTACGGTGAAAGATAGCCGACAGACCAGGCTCCGAGATGGCAGAGAGGAAATGAGGTGGAAAACAGACTGCTTACTTCATACACAACACATTTTTACTAGTTACCTTCCACATCATCAAAAGCCACTATGCCTCTAAATTACCAAAACAGATGAGAGAGGTTATTATTACAGTCTTTCCAGCAATATGCCATTTAAATCAAATCACTACATTGGACTTTAAAAATATGTCCCCCCACCTGTTGCAGGAAGTGGAAATTACATAGCAGGGTGAGAAAAAATGCTAATTGGTTGTTTTACAGGAATGGCTGCTGACAGGAGACCCTCTGTGCTTAAAGGTGTTAAATTTGATATTCAGGGTATATCTATGGACTCCGCACAGCTCTCAACATGGTGACGGCTGGGCCGGTGGCTCTCAGCTAACGATGCTAATAGTGCTAACAGCGCAAACAACAACAACAGTGCTGACAGAGCTAACAGTGTTTAGCTGATGGGGTACCGAAGGGTTAACGCAAAGCTTCTGCGCCGTCGCCGGAGCTGTAACCACCCAACCCAATCTCATGGGAAGGCATATAAATAGCATGACATTACAAGGACATTCCGCATGTCATGAGGATGCATTTTATGCTTTTCATGTGTCATTTGTACGCCACGCTACAAAACTACGGTAACGTCCGCAGTTAGGTTTAGGCAACAAAACAATTTCGTTAGCATGAGGAAAAAGGGCATGGTTAGGCTTAAGATATGTACGTAAGCTAAGTACAATACGTACGGAAACAACGTAACATAACACGTCACAAACGTCACTAACATTACTTACAAAAGTCCAACCAGGCCAATCCACCTTCGCTGCCGCCTGCCATAAGCGGTCTTTCTCACTTTTTGTTCTACGTCACTAACTCTGAGTGTAGCTTATTTACATAGATGCGTTTACATTGCGGTCAGTACAGACTACATGTCGTACAAATGGCATGCCAAAAGCAAGAACGGCGTTCTTATTGTACGCTAAATGGCTTACGAATTATTGTGTCATTCATGCAACTTTTCGTGCGACCGGGCTGAACCGTCGTATGATCACCGTATGACAGCAGTGTAGATCATCAGCAGTGAGCTAGCCAGTGGGGCACGCTCACATGCACAAACTTGCGCTAAAAGCATTCACGGATGGCCCGGCTATATTAAGAAAGCAAGGAGAAGCTCGAATTACAACACACACAGAGAGAGAGAGCAACTTCATTCTCTGCTCAGGTAGACATTACTCCTCTATATCTTCACATAGCTAGTTGATGTTTGCTGTTCTATTAATGTGCTGAGTTTTCAAGCTAGAGTGATACTACTGGTATCATATGAGAAAGCCTAAGGAATCCATTAATACCAACCATGTCATACTAGCTTGTCGGGAAGAACGCTAAATAACGCTCCGAAGTTACGCTAAATTTTGGCAAGGAAACTGGCATGCCGATTTTTAGAAAGGCCCCTTGACCTTGACGTTAGTCCCCATAGTAGCAATTTCATCGTAGTGAGACCATTTTTTTAAACTACAGACCTAGAGCATTCAGAGGATGGATGGCTTTCCTAGCTAGATTGACAATAAGGGGGTTTCTGAGTAGTTTCCAGAACAGAAGTGCTCGCCATTCAATCGCCGAAAATGCAATTCCTGCAGAAATCTCCAAATATCAAAAGTTCTGGATCCCAAATCAGAGCATGGCTTTTTCTATGGTGTTTCTCAAGGTCTTGGTGTCTTAATGTGGTATTTTGGAGGGATTATTGATCAATTTAATCAATTCTTGAGTGGTAAAAATAGTTCAATTTAGCACCAAATCTGTGTGACAAATAGTATCAACCCAAAAATTGCTGCAACAATTTACGAGACATAATAGAGCATGGGAATGACCATCACAAATGTATATCATCTTATTAATGACTACAACGACTTGACACACAGTGCTGAGCTGTGTCCCAAATTAATATTCAGGTTCCCAGCTTTCAGATGATGCACACCAATTCTATGTGACATCTACTGTTGATTATTTATCTACCTCTGAACATCCCCTATGTCAATAGCCTTAAACAAAGAAAATACAATCTTCCCTCAGTTTGGAATATCAATTTGCCATTAAAACTACAGTACCCATGAGCCTCAGTGGCATGTACATGGAGATGTGTACATACTGTATGTATTTGCATGCTTGTTAGACATATCTGTGCAATCATGCACACCCATACATCTTCACATGTACAAACAGACAGAGGACGCAAAACAACACAAACCTTTTCACCCCGATCTTGTTGAGTTAGTGAAGGTCCTTTCTGCACTGATCAATGAACCAATTAATATGTTGAGGAAGGATCAAGAGGCTTTTAGTTCAGAAACAACATCTCCCACAGCGCCTCAGACACTCCTGTTGTATTGGAATGCCAACCTGCCATTACCAGGAGATTACCTGTAATCTCCTATTACTTAAAACTGGGTGGAGAGGCTTTCATGTGAGGCATCTGCAAAAATCAAATTGTGCTGTCAGCCGGGCTTAAGACTTAGTTTATACACAGACTCATATTTGTAGAAAAACATGCCCGCATTTGCACTCCACGAACTACTTAGTATAGGACAGAGCCTGAAACAACCGCACAGACATGGTTTGCAGCTCAGACTTTAGTGTCAACAGAACTCAAAATGAACTCTTGTTGTCTTTTGGGATAATAGCAGTCTCTCGCTGAGGGATCAGTCCATAAAGACCTTCTGATCATCAAAGTGTTAAACAGTATTTATGCAAAACACGGCAAACTGCACGGAGAAGTTTACAGCGCAAATCTGTGCACATTTATCGGCAGGGGCAAACCACCAACTGTGCCACATAAAAAAAAGAGGCAGGGAACATGTAAAGACAGAACAGTGGTGAACATGAAACTATTGGTGTGTGAACTACAGTACATTAGCTCTCTCTCTCTCTCTCTCTCTCTCTCTCTCTCTCTCTCTCTCTTTCCTGGATAATTGCTGTTTTGTCTTGACTGCATGTGCGGTTATTTATTTGCACAGGAACTGAGACAGTTTCCCTCGGGGCGAGAGATGTTTTTCGGCAAGGAGTGTTCCTGGTAGTGCACAAAAAAATGGAACGAGAGAACACCGGTATTATTTCCAGCCCACGTGACAAAAACCCAAGAATAAAAAATGAATAAAAGTCACCAAAATATTAAAAGTTGCACCATGAGATTACCTGATGTCTACCGCATGAAATAATTTAACAACAACGTGCAGTGCCCTGCAAAGCCAAACGGCAAACTCCTGTAGGCGCTGCATGGTCAATATTTATCTATGCAGCTAGACAATAGCTGCTTCTCAGCTTGAAACGTCGTATTGTCAATGCAATGCAAATTTACTTACATATATCAGCACTTGAAGCGCTTCATGCCCTTACCAAAAAGAGTATACTTATTTAAAACGTACAATAAGAGAGTAAACCTTCAGTTTACTTTTTATGTACTTATCAGAGATATACTTAACAAAAGTATACTTAAGTATAGTGAAAAGTCGATTTGGCAGTAGATTTGGCTTACAGGCCTACTTGTACTTAATCTTTTGATCAAGATATACTTAAGAAAAGTATGATTGAGTATTCTTGCCTTATAGGCCTACAGAAAGGTATACTTGGCTTGTACTTGTGCTTACTTTGTGATAGAGTAGCCTATTAAAGTGTGTGAGAGTTTGTAAAAGCATGTTTTGATATGAATTTACTTCAATTCATCAAGAATTTTCTAAGTTTTTGGATTATCCGTTCACCGTGGAGGCATGTGAGAACAACACATTCTATTTAATTTTTTTAATCTCATCATAAATCATCAAGTCAAATAACAAAAGGGGCAAGTCTCTTTATGTAATACATACATCATTAGCTAAGTACTATAAGTTAAAGTTTACAAAGTATACTTTCATGAACTACAAAGCAGAGATGCTCACAAGTCATTTTTTGCAAGTCCAAGTCAAGTCTCAAATCACTGTGTGACTTAAGTGTGACTCCAGTCCAAGTTGCAGACTTGAATCCCCATCTCTGCTAAAAAGTGGGCTACAAATACTGTATATACAAGTAGCCTATACTTGCAGTATAAAAAATATTAAACTAGTGGTTTACTGAGAGAATACTTTAAGGTGTACTTTCATAAACTAAAAAGTGGGCTACAAGTATAAAACTAGTAAACTATCAGAATACTTATAGTAAAGTTGCAGTACAAAATAAAAGTTTGTATAAACTGTGTACTCTAAGTTTACTGTTCTTATATTTAAAGTATATTTAAAAGTACACTTTTATAAACAAAAAAAGTGAGACAATGAAGTCCCAAGAAGTATTAAAGTAGTACACTTGCAAGTATACAACTAGTACATTGATATTGGGAAATATATACTTGAACTTGCTGAAGTATACTTCATAATATAAACTTGAAGTATACTACTTTCATGTGGTTGAAGAGGTCAGATCTAACTTTCACTCCGCTCGATCCCCAGTAAATTACAGGACTGAGAGGGGAACGAGAGGGGAACTGAGGAGGCTGAGAGAGGAGATGAGTGAGAGCAGAGGAGGAAAAAGGAAGAGGGGGATTTGCTGGAAACACGTCTGTCATAAATAAGTATCCCAACAAGCACTTTGAATAGATATGACAGCTTTAAACAACCATTTAAACCTGTGTAGCAACAAAAGGAAAGTTGAGATGTTGCCTCCTGTTATAGCTGCCACCGTGATGATTGTTGTGCAATCTGATATCTTTTTATGACAGCAGAAAAAAAGTTTCCAAACCTGTTTGGGAAACCTAAACTCACCACACTAGGTGCATGCTGAGAAATGAGCCACGTTACCCAACGTGTACCAGTGCACTCCCATGTTCTACCTTTTGTCTCTGAGGTGCAGATGTCAACGTTAGCTCCTGCGAAGTGAGTGTACCATTGGGTCGTGTCTATAAGGCCGTCCCGGGGCTGCACGGGGAAACGAGTGTCTCTGACATGCGGGGCGGGAATTTGTGACAGGCATCTCCCCAGACGACTGGCAGGGGGGGAGTGAGGATGAACAGGGCCGCAGATGAAAGGGCCGCTGAGGCTCGACCCGCATTTCCATGTCCTCCCATCAGTCCCCTTAATAATTCAGCACCTCCCAGGCCCTGTGAATGAAACATACCACTGGGACACAGTGTGTGTGAGTGTGTTAGTGGGACTACGTCTGCAAGTGCTGTGTATTTCTATATGAAGCATCTGTATAACATTTTAGAAATATGTTTGCATGTGTCTGTACATGCATTTGGGCATATGGGACTACTTTTTGCTCCAGGTT
>CAKAOI010045629.1:0-15357 GCA_916701655.1 Sebastiscus albofasciatus
GCAAATGACTCTGGCTTCCTCGCTTTTCAAAGCAATCCCTCACGACAAAAAAAGTGCAAAATGGAAAGAAATCCCAGCCGCTGTAAACGACTACATCGCAACACCAGTTAGCGTGGTTGAAGAGTCAGGATTTAAACGACTCATTAAGACACTTGATCCAAAGTATGAACTGCCATGTCGCAGATTTTTTGCAGAGAAAGCTCTACCGGAGTTCTACATTTCAGTGAGAGAAAGGTTGTCCAAGCAGCTAACAGAGGAGACTCACTTCTCCACATCTACCGATCTGAACGTCCAGCTAACAGAACCAGAGCTGTGAGCCTGAAGAAGTGGACCAGGCTGCAGGTTTGGCCATACAGCAGGCTACACCTCGTGATTGGTGAGTCTTTCTACACTAGTGGGAAAATAATAATTTTTATTATCAGCAATGTTATAACAGCTTACTGGTAAACATAACCATAAGATACCTTACACTTATTACACGTATTAAAAACGGTGTGTGTGTGTGTGTGTGTTATGTATTTATCAAAATATATAAAGCATGTATTGCCAGATAACTATTTGGTTAAAGTGAATACTGTTGGATACTGTTTTGTTAAATTGAATTTGTGATTTCTCCCTTTTTGCATGCAAGATTAAAATAGTTCCAAAACTAGTTCCGAAACCACTAATGAACATCAACAAGAAGGTTTTAATGCAGACATACAGTGTGCTGCAGGGACTACAAGAATCATCATATTGGTGTGATTGTATGCATCAAAGGGTTAAATCGAGCATTCATGAAGTGCTTAGAGGATTTTTGAAATTATCGCTATATTGCCTAAAAATATCGCAATTTTATTTTCCGGCCATATCGCCCAGCCCTAGGTGAGACATACAGTACTATAACTTTCAGTGTGGATCATCTCACCACTAACTAGTCTGACATTAACTATTTTTTATTGTGACTGCTAGTAAAATGTTGGGATGCACCAACAACTGTGGCTGGTGAACTAAACGTTCCTGAAAGAAGACCATCCAGACAGATAAACTGACGGAAGGACAGAAGGGCTGGAGTTCAGAGATGAAGTGGAAATTGAGGGATTAGCACGAACAGCAGTGGCCAAACTCTAATTGGATCAGTGAATAAGAGAAAGAGAGTGTGTGGGTGTAGAGAGAGAGAGAAGAGGGGAAGAGCAGCCATGTATATATTAAAGTTTGATGAGTGAAATGAAGTGGAACTTGTGTAGGGAAACTACTGTACTGCTCCCAGGATGGGTGGAGGAGGTACAGGAGGAGCTTAGCGTCTCCTCTGGTCCCCGCGGAGACGGCTGTCTTCTACAGCTCATTACTCCTTCAATCAGCCTTCCTGTCCCAAGTCTCCATCTCCATCAGTCATGAGCTGGAGGGAGTGCTGGGTGATCTCAATTTTAATCTGCTCTGTCACTGACCTACAATATGCATGGCACATATCACACCAAGTACTGCATGTTCTATGATATATAAATATGACATTTATTTGCTGAAACTTTGCTGATATGTTTTACTATTCCTTCATTTTCCACGTGTTTTCATCATTTTGAGCCATCTGTGCCTCGGAAAAGTTTGTAGCTGTCGTCAACTTTCTCAGTATGGAGGTTCCTCTCCTCTTTTCTTTCATCCTCTCTCTCATTTCTTCACTCAGGACTTTTTGTCAGATGGCTTCTGTTGATTCTTCATCCAGATGTCTCTAAAGCAGGTCCTCCAGGAGACTCACTGTTCTAATATCATGTGCTGTCTACCGGTCATTTCTTCATCCTCTCTTAGCATCATCTCTCGTCTCTTCTCCCCCTGTGAGAACGGTATCCTGAGTCCCGACTCCTCCGGAACCTGTGCCGCCTCCGGGGAGAGGAACGGACGTATCCTCCTGATGTTATGGAGAATGAATCTGAAGGAGTGGGTTGTCACGGCAATATTGCCAGCGAAGGACAGCTGGTCACATCCAGGTTCCTTGCAGTCCGAGCCGGGAACACCATATGATGTTATTATGCCCTCTCGACCTCATGTTAATGTTGTTGACTGTTGTCGTTGATCTGTTTTGCTAGCCTCTAACCAAACTGGCACATGTCTTATATTCACCCCAGTTGACACAAAAGCTGTGGGAGCGGTTGTTTGCGGCTCTGCAGGTCAACTTATACTTAGAAGTTGTACAGCAAAAATAAATAAATAAATGAACGTAATAATAAATATTTAATCACAATTAATCGTATGATTGTCCATAGTTAATCGTGATTAATCCAAACCTTAAAGGGAGATTTGTCTAGTATTTAATCCTCTTATCAACATGGGAGTGGACAAATATGCTGCTAAATAAAAATGTATGTATATATGTATTATTGTAAATCAATGAACAACACAAAACAATGACAGATATTGTCCAGAAACCCTCACAGGTACTGCATTTAGCATAAAACAATACGCCCCAATCATAACATGGCAAACTGCAGCCCAATAGGCAACAACAGCTGTGAGTGTGTCAGTGTGCTGACTTGACTATGACTTGCCCCAAACTGCATGTGATTATCATAAAGTGGACATGTCTGTAAAGGGGAGACTAGGAAGATGATGTCGCCATTCATAATACTGCCTATAAAGCTGTAATTGGTCAACATTGGTCGTCATTGATGAGAACAACATAAGACCTACTTGAACAAATCAGAGATGTGGACAGAGATTCAGAGTCTTGGTACTATGGTACTGTGAAGGACAAAGCTGCAAAATGCTCAAAGCTATATTTCAAACCAACAGTCATTGAGTATTTGACACTGAAAATATTTTTAGTAGATTGTTCCTTTAATATTCTAAATTCTTGCAGCTAATGAGCACAACACAATGGCTGTACTTCCAAATGGTACATGGTCAGTATGTGTAAAATCCATTTTGTAGTAGCATATAAGTATAACCCCTATGATAACAAAAGAACATTTGCATTTCTACTGCTTCACAGCACATTTCTCATTGTTACATAAGCTTAGAACAAGCTGCTCATTAAGTGGCAGTGGGCTCCTAAGCTCCGGTTCAACTGCTCTGGTTTCAAAGCATCATTTCTAATGATAATACATTATGATTAATGTGCTCTGTTTGATCATGAATAAGACAAATGTGAGGATGGAGAGGGTCCTGCCTGATCAGCATAGAAACACGCTTCATTACCATTACCACTTTAAACTAACATCAAAGTGCGGTGGACACATTATGCTAATTAAAAGACATTTCCTGAACATACAGGGCTGTTGACCTAGCCTACAGCACAATTCAGTTTAAAGGAACAATCCACATTTCCTTTAACATCACGCAGCGCTGTTTGAATTTGTGAATTTGAACAAGATTTCCTCCCAGCTGAACAGCACAGAGACAGACTGTAGTGATGAGGTCACCCAGAGACGAATCCTGGAGCGGCTGCGACGCTGAATCACGGAACAACTGTTGAGACTCTGTGACAGCAGCCGTGTGATTTCACCGGGACAGGAGCTGATTTTATGAACTCACAGCTGGAAGCCTGACATTCAAATGAAGCCCATTTGAATAAACAGTAATCAGCAGCTAATGACATCATCAGGTATATTTAGGTAGAGACTAATTCAACGGTCCAAAATAACCTCAATATGTTCAGGTGATATAACGAGGTAGACATTTAGTGGCTGGATTTCATTTATATATACAGACGGGATACAAATTAAAGGAAAAACCTGAATACATATTAAAAAACTCAGACGTTCCAAACAGGGTCACTGAATAGTTTGATGAAAATATGCATTAGTCCATTACTCCTTGTAAGGCAGACTATCAAGCACAACAACATTGAGGGTGGAGAGAGAGAGAGAGAGAGAGAGAGAGAGAGAGAGAGAGGGAGAGGTAGAGGTAGAGCTAGAGGGAGAGAGAGAGAGAGAGAGAGAGAGAGAGAGAGATTCCAATTGTCAGGTGTTTCAGTGAAGTTACTAGACTGCAGACTGAAGTCTCTACTAACTGAGACAAACAGAGTGACAGCTGAAGCACATGAACGGGTCCAGCGCAGGATGAATGCCCGTCGGTGAGTTCTGGTTATATACAGTACTCCATCTCACTCCCTCTTCCTCTCATTGCATTTCTTGCACTCATACAACTAGAGTTCCTGTTTTTGTCATGGCGGCCCAAATCACGTTCGGAGATATCTTTAGCAGCACCGCTGAGCTGAATCTGAGCCTGAGACCAAGACAAGTCCGAGTCCAACGAGGCACAAGTCCAAGACAAGTGCAAGACTTCAAAAAGGTGGACTCGAGACTGAGACCAGACTCGAGTACTCCTGCTCCAGACCTCCACCTAGTTTAACACCTATGGAAGATCGTTGAGTGACATTAGACTGCTCTCTCAACCACCATCATCAAACCATTGTTGGTTTTTCCATTCGTACATCACACATCTGTCTGTTTTCAACTTGTTACAAAAATAAAAATGATGCACCACCAGTTGCTGGTGCATCATTTTGTTTCTATCTTTATCACTGTATGGAGCATCATGGATGATTCACAATATCAAAGTCTTTGACCTCAGCTGGACAAATTTGCGTTGACGCGTTATCAGCTTAACTTTGACAGCCCTAATCCTTACACAATAAAGAATGATCCCTGTCACTTCCACACAGTGAGGCATACAGTTAATTAATTAAACACTCGTATTGGATTGGTACACCATATCGGCCAATACCCAAAGCCCAGGTATAGCTATCTGTATCGGGACTGTAAAAGTCAGATCAAAGCATCTCTTCAATTAATCAAAATTTTATCAGAATCGCAATATGGTCTACTTTAGTTTCCAAATCGCAGGAGGCGCAATGTTTGTTAAAAGTGAAATGTGTGTCAAAATACCATTTTAAATGAATTACTGTCGTACTGTAGAGATTTCCTGACCTTTACATCATATCCTACGGACTTAAGAAAACATCTTTGTTCGGTACAGATCCCCGCAAAAAAATCTATATTAAATATTTATTAGTAAAAATGAGAATAATGATGTAAAAATATCATTCCATCTATTATCAAAAATAATTTTGTAATTGCAACATCAGTCGCAATTAATCACAATTAGATATTTTCACAAAACCGGCGCTATGAGACACACTTCTGATCCGGCCATAGAAACTATTTTAACTCACTCCAAAAATACGGTGTGAAGTCAGCAAACAGCCAAGCCTTTAGAGCGGGACAGAGCCCACGTATCCCATTTTTCTGTCAGCATGTACAGTATGTATGATTACGTTCCCTTGCTGCACTCTTCAGATCCACAGAGATAAGGCATATGCAGTGTTATGTAAGACAGACAAGAGGGGAGGGTTTAATTTTCCTTGTTCCACCTATAGGAGCTAAAACGGGATGACAGAGAAGCAGCCACTTTTGCTCTCAATGAACATAATGAGGCTGCTGTGGTGTGTGTGTGTGTGTGTCTCAGGGGAGCGCCCACTGAATGAAAGGAATACAACATGTGGTCATGTGAGCCCTCGCTGCTGCATTTCCATTCCAATCTCATAGCATTCCTGCTCTTGACTTGCTCACATACGGTTCACAGCACACACATGGAGATAATGAGATGCTACTGTACTTGAGGTTAGCATGGTCGAAAGGCTTGCACATCATCATTCGCATTAACAGCAGGTGTGTGTGTGTGTGTGTGTGTGTGTGTGTGTGTGTGTGTGTGTGTGTGTGTAAGTGCATGGAAACCAGGGTTAAGCATGTGGAGGTGGGGGTATTGGCAGAAACAGACACTAACTAAGGGGTTGGCCCAGGCTCAATTACAGAGGTACTCTGCTGTACACAACAGTGCTTTGATTGAAATGCTAATGCTAATTCTAATGCATGTGCTTTCACATGTTAAAACAACAACGTTTACATGCTGATGTTTAGCAGCTCATATTACCATGGTCGTCATCTTAGTTCTACCAGGGCTGTCGCAATAACTGCAATATTGACAAGCCAACCACAGGGGATGGCAAGCAACCGCCACAACCGCTATGTTCACGTTTTCTTTTTCTTTTTTTAAATTCTTTGCAATGGGAGTGCAGCGACCTGTCCAGGCTGTACCCCGCCTTCGCCCAATGTCAGCTGGGATCGGCTACAGCCCCCCGCAACCCTGAATAGGATAAAAGCCTACAGATAATGAATGAATGGATGGATGGATGGATGGATGGATGGATGGGTGTGCCGCATTTTTACACTTCGCTACAAACAGCAGCAGCGTGACGAGTTGCTGAGCGTCTATGGTCTTACGAATGGTGTTTTTTTCTGGTTCAACTTTGGGTAAAACTCCACAGAGACCAACCATCACATCCTACATGTAGCTACAAGTGCTGGAGAACAACTATGGAGGAGAAATGAATACACATAGACCGGTGGGTCCATCCTCTCTCCCTACGTCCTTCAGCCTTCCCTTCATCCAGAGCAAGTACTCTACCTTGTGGTGACATTTTGATATTCCGTATCATAGCAACCAGATGCATCCAAAGCTGAAAAAACACTGTGCCTCATTCTCTGTTCTGCATTTAACAATAAAAAAGTAATTAATTTGTTTTAAAACTATCATCTTTTCATTTAAAAAGCAGCAATACACCTAATAACAGCCTGACAATAAAGCTTATTTATATAGCACTAAAATCAGGATAAATTAAGTAATTTGCAAAAAAAAAAGGTTGCAATAATACTGCTTATTACACGGCTATTGAATACTCAATTCTGATTGGTCAATCACGGCGTTCTGCTGTCTGTAATTTCTCTATAACAGACCATTACTAAATCCCAACTACTGCTTGAATGTGGAAAAATATTCAATTCAATCAGTCTTGACTGGTTTGAAATCAAAATTCATAGGCGCAACAGGCCATGCCTTGTAAATCCAGTGGGAAGCGGTTGTAAAACGCTTTATCACTCTATTTCATGCCCCGCATCCCTTCAAATTTAACAAAGCAATTGTTCTCTTCATTAATGGCAAAATGGAGAACTACTGTAACTCGCTGTGCTAAACGGAACTTTAATAAAGCCAAAGTTGTACTTTCCGCATCCGCGAGGGTCAGCATAGCGTGAATTCCGTCAGAGGGTGTACGCGTAGGCTCTGGTTGGTAGCGTAGCGCAGGGGTTCTCAAACCGTTTGTAACTTGAAGCCCACATCTAATTAATAAAAAAATTCCGAGAACCACCTCCCCAAATAAGTGACAAGCTGGGCTATAAATATGTGTTATGCTATTGTCAGCTGTAATGACCCCCATACATATTCAGCTTACCCTCACCCATCACTGCCTGCCATTATGAATCCAAAGTATTTAGGGTCGTATTTCCTCACCACACGCTTTTGAGCATTTAGCAGGCTTGTCTCCATCATCACTTTTTAGTTTCAAAGATCCATTTTGTGTCACTGCATCCGAGAATGCTAGCTATGTCTGTAAAGACAGAACCAATTTTCATTCAGATATCTTGAGGTCAGAGGTCAAGGGACTTTGAAAATGGCCATGCCAATTTTTCCTCAAAAGTTTTTACGCAAAATTTTGCGCAAGTTTGGAGTGTTATTTAGCCTCCTTCGCGACAAGCTAGTATGACTAGTAGTATGGATTCTTTAGGTTGCTTTTTAGTTTCATGATACCAGTATCTTCACTCTAGCTTTAAAGGGGACATATTATGCTAATTTTCAGGTTCATACTTGTATTTGGGGTTCCTAGTAGAACATGTTTACATGTTTTAATGTTCAAAAAACACAATTTTTTCTCATACTGTCTGTCTGAATATGCCTGTATTCATGATTTGTCTGAAACACTCCGTTTTAGTGCATTTCAACAGAATGGCAATGGAATTACGTTGCTAGGTAACAGCTTGGGGTCCATGTTTACTTCATGTCAGCTGATGTCATTCACATACACTTAAACAGGAAATAAACTGGGACACATTTAGAATGTTTACGTTTAAAACTGTGAAATGGTCTAAATATTGTAGATTTGTGACATCACAAATGGACAGAAATCCTAACGGCTTGTTTCAAACGCACAGTTTCTGAATACGGGCTGTGTGTATTTCTCTGTGGATTGAGTGTTTTGATATTTTCACAGTATCTATATATCACTTAAACCTGCTTTATAATATAAAAGACATGAAAATATCACTTTTTACAATGTGGGACCTTTAAAACTGAGCCCGCTACAACCTTCGAAGGACAGAAAAGCATCCGTCGGATTAATAACAATTTGGAGGTACTCCGGCCCTGTGGTTGACAATAGCTGGCGTAGTGATCTACTGCGCATGTGTGGAATGCATCCTCTGAGCCGACAGTATAAACATAACTACTACGCGTCTATGGTGTCTGCAGCTGTCCATATGATCGTATGAGCGCAGAGCGGCGGCCGTGAGCCAGCCAGTGGGGCACGCTCAAATGCACACAACAAGCACTAAATGCACGTGCAGCCAACAACAATAGTGGTTGTGATTAGGGCTGTCAAAGCTAACAGGATAAAAGTGAGGTAACGCAAATTGGTTTTAACTCCACTCATTTCTTTAACACATTAATTCAACTTGCGGTTTGTTAGGTTTAAGTGGGCTTAAAGTTAGAGTGAAGATACTGGTATCATATGAAACTGAAAAAGCCTAAGGAATCCATTGGTACCAACCATGGCATACTAGCTTGTCGTGAAGGAGGCTAAATAATGCTCCAAAGTTACGCCAAATTTTGGCGAGGAGAAACTGTCATGGCCATTTTCCATGACTATTTATTGGGGCTGTTAAAGGTATAAAAGCAATAATAACGTGTTAATGCAAGAAAACATAATGAATCCATCGGTACAAACCATGTCATACTAGCTTGTCGCGAAAGAGGATAAATAACGCTCCAAACTTGTGCAACTTGTGATTTTTAGGTTGTAGTGGGCTCTGGCCATTTTCCCTTGACCTCTGACCTCCAGATCAGTGAATGTAAATGGGTTCTATGGGTACCCACGAGTCTCCCCTTTACAGACATGCCCACTTTATGATCATCACATGCAGTTTGGGGCAAGTCATAGTCAAGTCAGCTCACTGACACACTGACAGCTGTTGTTGCCTGTTGGGCTGCAGTTTGACATGTTATGATTGGAGCATATTCTTTTATGTTAAACGCAGTACCTGTGAGGGTTTCTAATATTTGTCATTGTTTTGTGTTGTTCATTGATTTTCAGTAACAAATATATACATACATTTGCATAAAGCAGCATATTTGTCCACTCCCATGTTGATAAGAGTATAAAATACTTGATAAACCTCCCTTTAAGGTACATTTTGAACAGATAAAAAATGTGTGATTCATTTGTGATTAATCATGATTAACTATGGACAATCAAGCGATTCAATATTTTAATCGATTGACAACCTTAGCTATGATATTTCACTCTGGACCAAAGTGCTGGATCATCTGACAGACCGACTGTATCGTCAGTCTGACTGACATGGCTGACTTTAGAGGCCCTTTTCTAGCATGGCTAAAATACGCACCCTGCATCCCCTGGTGTCTCTCTATTTTCAGATGCTCACCTCCTCCACCATCCTCACCCATCCATCGCAGCTGTGGGGAAATCCCTTGAAGATGGCACTCCATCAGTAATGATTTTCTGCTCAGCTGAGCAATGAAAGGTACACATGCACTCACTCTGCCTTGCTCTCCCCAACTCTCTCTCTCTCTCCCTCTGTAAACCCCATCATCCATCCCTCAGTGCATCTCATTAAAGTTTTAAAGCCAAGGTAAGCCAGCACATCAGTGAATCCCTCCATCCGCCCACTCCAACCCTGCCAAACTCCACCCCATCCTTTCCTCATTTTCTCTCCACGTCTCACTCTGGGGCTGTGTAAAATTAAGGAGAAGACAGCTCGGCATGTCTTTATTTAGAAAATAATAAGCGAACAGGAGAGACGGTAACAAACAAAGGGAGGATCTGAGGGGAGGGAGGAAGAGGTGAGAGGGAGCTGCAGCGTCTTTGGAGACTTTTGAAGAGTTCCAGGTCTCAGCAAAAGCTGGAGGGCAAGTAGATGTAGATGCAGGCCACAGCTGGTGTGTTGCACACTTTTCTACAAAACCGGGCAGGAGGCAGTTGTATACAATGGCTGTATTCAAAACCGCCTATAACATACTACTGACGAATGCAGTACACAGTATACAGTACATACTGCGTTCCTCAGTATACAGTACATACTGCGTTCCTCAGTATACAGTACATACTGCGTTCCTCAGTATACAGTACATACTGCGTTCCTCAGTATACAGTACATACTGCGTTCCTCAGTATACAGTACATACTGCGTTCCTCAGTAGTATGCAGTATGAAACAGCTAAAGCGATGCCAGACAGTTTTACTTCCTGTTTTTTTGGTAAACATTCTTTCTCAAACAGAGAATGGGGGTGTGGTTAATAGTCAGACGTAATTCATTACCACGGTAACCAGATTGCATTGTTTTTCAACCCAGTTTAGATGAATTTACTGTTTATCAGAACACAATTAAGACAATAATTAGCGCAACACATCGACTCTCTCTCACGCTCATTCTCTTTTTCACCGTCTCCTCCTGGCGAGGTGGCCGTCTGGCTGCTGGAGCCGCACCGCCGGCCACAGCGCACCGGAGAACGGTTAGATATGTTGCGGTGGTCCACTGTTTAAAATGGAGTTTCGGCACGTTCTGGAGGTGCACCGTCGACTAGTACCGGCCGCTCTCGCCTCCGAAACCGCAGCGGGCTGCACTGTGATTCATTTATTTCTCTAACGGAGCTTTTCTCTTGTTTTCTTTGGGGATGACTCCAATGAATATGAAATATCAAAGAAATGGCAAAATACATAAAACACTGGACAAAAAAACTAACTGGTCTTGGTCAGACTGGACCGACGCAGACTGGAGATTTTTCCGAATCAGTATGACATCCGGGTATTTTTGGCATACTGTAGATTTTGCGCTTGCTCAAATACTGCATACTGCATACTACATACATTTGGCTAAATCAGTACGTACTACTAATTTAGTATGCCGTTTTGAATACAGCCTATTTCTGATGATAGTAATGTCTGTCCCAGAAGCACACAGTTCTGCGTCCTCCAGGGAAAACTAACTGGATTTGCTTCTTTATAGAAAAACAACATTACTGCAGATATAGTTTTGTTGTTCTTTCCAAAGAATCTGTATTTATTCTTTTTTTTTTAATCACGATTTTTCCATGTGTAATTAAAGGCTGAATGAAATAATGAATAAATGAGTCTGAATATTCTCTTTGGAAGCGTTGGTGTTCATGTAACATTAATGCTAAAGGAGCTTATCAAACTCAACCATGTGAGCGATGTGAGAAAAATTCATATATAATGCATACATGCAATAATACATGACTAAATTCCCCGATTCATTGCCGAACAACAAGTTAAATTCATTAATACTGAAGCCTGACGTTTCCCCTGCAAGCCACTTTTTGTAGGCAGCAGAGAGTATTAAGGAATAGTTCAGTCAATATTATCCAGCAGGCTTTTAGCAACTTGTTCTCCGAAATGGAATGTTGGAAAGGGATATCAATATTAATGGCATAATACTGAGACCTCATTATGCTGAAGGTCACGGCTGGGTGTGGATTTAGCGCGGAGGAAGATAAACGAAACTCTTCAACATTTCTGGCAGAGGGGAAACATTGGGCTAGCTGTAGGACATGTCCTGAAGACAACCTGTCATTCTCACTTCAACACTTTCAAAAAAGTTATCCCCCTCTTTCAAATTTGTAGTTGAAAATTTTTTAAATCATCCCCGTGACTTTTTGGTGTTTGCAAAGTGAATTCAGTCATTAAAATTCACAGAAAAACTTTGCAGGTAAGTCCTGATTTATGGCACCACAGGGACTGCGGATAGAGACAGTATCAAGGCAGGTAGAGTAGTGCACGGAAGATAAGCTGCTCACCTGCATTCTCCGGATATCGCATAACAAGGACTGTCTTTAAACCCAGTGGGTGATGACTGGAAGTGCTGAAAGGGTCTTTCTCACATTTTCATTTTTTATTTTGCTTTCACACTCTCCAGCTCTCTCCCTCCATCTCCCTCTCCATCCCTCTATGTATTAGAAGGCATGTTACTATGTTGCGTGTTAAAGCAGAGGCTGTAAATCGATTCAAATAGTTAATTAATCGTGATTAATTGCATGATTGTCCATAGTTAATCACCATTAATCGTGAATGAATCACACATTTTTTTATCTGTTCAAAATGTATCTTAAAGGGAGATTTGTCAAGTATTTAATAATCTTATCAACATGGGAGTGGTCAAATATGCTGCTTTATGTGAATACTATCGCCATCTTGGTTTTTGGCGGTCACCATCTTGGTTATTTGCAACCAGAAGTGACACGTACAACCGAACGCTGAATAAGATGTTTTCAGGCGACCAAAAAGGTTATAATTATGGATGCGCCCATCCAACTTTTTCAGTTCCGTTACAGATAGCGATACCTGGGCTTTGATATCAGCTGATACCGAGTACCGCTCTGATACCAATCTTTATTAATAATCTGTATGCCTCACTGTGTGGAAGTGACTGGGATCATTCTTGTAAGACAACATCAGGCTTGACTTAAACATTACTTTCTTAACTTTGTAAAAAAGAAAAAAATGTAACCAATAAATAGATATAAATATACTTAAGTATTTATCATTAAAATAATAAACCATACACTAGCAACTTGGTAAAAAATCTTCAAAATTAACAGGAATTACAATTCAAGTAAACAAATTGGTCAAAACTTCAACAGGAATTACAATTCCAGTATATAATGTATATAGTATACACACATAGAATTGAATTGAATAGATCAACCCCAATGTCACCGCTACCCGATCCAGCTATTTGAGTCAGTATCGGCCCGATATCCAATATTGGAATTGGTATCGGTGCATAATAAACTTTCATGAACAGAAAACACACTGCGAAAAGGTTAAAGTTGTAAGACGAAAACAACTCCTAGACCGGACAGGTGGTAGCGACCTGTCAATCACAAGCTAGGTCTATCTGACTCTAAATGGGACCATCATTTACTAAATGAACATCATGCTGTATTGAAGAAGACTTGAAACTAGTGATTCAGACCATAAACTCATGTTTACAATGTTTACTGAGGGAATAAATCAAGAGAGAAGTAGGCTCATTTTCTCATAAACTTCTATACAATCAGACTTCTTATGGCAACCAGAGGAGTCGAGAGAGAGAACGAGCGTGGTGTGTGAGTGAAGGCAGGCAGAGGAGCAGAGGAGCAGAGACTCCGGTCCTGGAGACCAAAGCTACGGTCTCCCCCGCGTCCTCCGACCGCGGCCAACACTGTTTAACAGACGGGCTTCACTAGATACAACCAAGAGGTTTTGGTGCTTCACTGGAGTTTGTGTTGGAGTCTGAGTCTGAACAGCGTAGATACACGAGAGCACGCATGGGACACCGACCCGGATTGATTTATACGTGGAAGAAGTTACAAACAGTCCCTTTAACCTGTGAAATACAGTCTACAACTAGCAAGAATAAGTAAAGACTAAGAATCTGACCCGAGCATTGAAAGTCAAATTTTGATACTTTTGACACTTTTTGATATTTGTTGCAACTGAAAAATTGCCCTGCATACAGGATGTGGAGTTACAGCACACGTGTATTTTGAACATGAATGACATATCCATGTGTGTGTGTGTGTGTGTGTGTGTGTGTATGTTGACAGGGGATCGGGGATGATGAAATCACCTTTGCCTGGGTGTGCAAGCCCCACACAGCTGACTGACTGATGCAATCGGCGTGCTCCCGTCGTGGTTTAGCTTGAAGCTCCGTCAGTACAGTCCTCTGAATGATGCATCATGCTGCATTTACGTCAGGCCGCTGTATCAGCCAAGTCTGAGCACATTTTGCTTGAATATCTTTCACCTATTTCACTGAAGCGTCCTCTGCGGGGATCATCATCCTTGCATCGCTGCGTGGATGATGTCGGTTTACATTTTTCATCATAGCGGAATATTTCTCATCACAACTGAATACTGAGCAGGGTCGGAGCTCGGAGGAAGATTTGGTCTCTGCACAGGACACATCATTGTATCCACAGAGTGTCCAAGCAGTGATCCAACCTGTCGCTAACAAGCTTTACAAATTAATGAGACACGGTTCTTCCTACATGGTTAAAGGGAAAATGTGTGTTTTTATATGAATATTACAGAGAAATAAAGCATTATCTAGCAGAAAATGAATCCACAATCGAGATATAAAAAACATTCTAACCTTTTAATTCTACCTAATTATAATAGCCTTGAAACGTTCCTCTGTGGAATCTTTGGACTGATCTATGGTTACCCCCTTACCATTTCTGCCCTCTTTTTTAGAGGAGTGTGGGGGGAGGGGGGGGGGATGTTAGGGATAGATGAAAAGTCAACAGTAGATGTCACATAGAAGTGGTGTTCATCATCTGAAAGTTGGAACCTGAAGATTAATTTGAGATGCAGTTCAGTACTGTGTGTCAAGTTGTTATTGTCTTAAATAAAAAATAAACATGAATTCATTATAAAAATCTATTGTGAAAGTGTACAATATCATAAGACATGATATACAGTAAGTTTGTGATGACCAATCCAATGATCTATTAGAAGTTGTTGCAGCAATTTTTGGGTTGATACCATTAGTTACACAGATTTGGTGCTAAATTTAACCATTTTTTTTACCACTGGAGAATTGATAAAAATGATCAATAATCCCTCCAGAATACCACATTAAAACACCAAGGCCTTGAGGAACACCAGAGAAAAAGACATGCTGTGATTTGGTTTCAAAAACTTTTGACATTTGGAGATTTCTGCATGAATTGCATTTTTCGGCGATTGGATGGCGAGTGCTTCTGTTCTGTAACCCCCTTATTGTCAATCTAGCTAGGAAAGCCATCCATCCTCTGAATGCTCTAGGTCTCTAGTTTGATCCATCCATCCTCTGAATGCTCTAGGTCTCTAGTTTGATCCATCCATCCTCTGAATGCTCTAGGTCTCTAGTCTGATCCATCCATCCTCTGAATGCTCTAGGTCTCTAGTTTGATCCATCCATCCTCTGAATGCTCTAGGTCTCTAGTCTGATCCATCCATCCTCTGAATGCTCTAGGTCTCTAGTTTGATCCATCCATCCTCTGAATGCTCTAGGTCTCTAGTTTGATCCATCCATCCTCTGAATGCTCTAGGTCTCTAGTCTGATCCATCCATCCTCTGAATGCTCTAGGTCTCTAGTTTGATCCATCCATCCTCTGAATGCTCTAGGTCTCTAGTTTGTGGCTGTAAAGTTTCATGAGGCTGTGATTATCCTAGAGGTCACCACAGGTCATTTTATACAGTGAGGTCAAGTT
>CAKAOI010045630.1:0-28180 GCA_916701655.1 Sebastiscus albofasciatus
ACACACACACACACACACACACATGCAAACACACACAGAGTGTCAGAGCCATAGGCAGAGCTGTCCACATGACAAACGAGGCTCTGAACCCAGGGCTATTCAAAAAGGTCTGCAGCCAGACTACAGAGAGGGAAACCCCATCTCTCCTCTTCCCTCCTACACCTGCTTCTCCCCAACACACACTCACACATTTTCACACTTTCGCTGCAAAATCATCAGGATAAATTATCTTCAAATTAAATTACCTGGCTGACTTGTGTATAATTGATCATTGTAAGCGTGTGTGGCAGGTTGCAAGTGAGGTTCTGAATTTGTAAAGTTCATCAAGCTGTCTGAAGTCTGGTTTCGGATGTTGAACTTATAATAACATCCACAAGATCAGGAATAAACGATTCTCAAAACTGCAATTTAAGCCATTGCATTCAATTTCTACATCTAGACCACCATCATCATCATCACTGTTGTAGACTTCTTTCTTTCCAACATTATCAATATAAAACTACAAAAACCGTGTCAATTTGTGCAACAGAAGAGGGGTCAAGTTGTGCCATAAAACAATTATTCTGTATTTTCTCTATCATCTACATTTGTGAAACTAGTAAATACAGGCGGCTGTGGCTCAGGTGGTAGAGCTTGATATCTATACTAGGGCTGTCAATCGATTAAAATATTTAATCACAGTTAATCGCATGATTGTCCATAGTTAATTACAATTAATCGCAAATTAATCGTACATTTTGTATCTACTCAAAATGTACCTTAAAGGGAGATTTGTCAAGTATTTAATACTCTTATCAACATGTGAGTGGGCAAATATGATGCTTTATGTAAATGTATCTATATACGTATTATTATAAATCAATTAACAACACAAAACAATGACACAGTGTCCAGAAACCCTCACAGGTCATCAAATCATAACATGGCAAACTGCAGCCCAACAGGCAACAACAGCTGTCAGTGTGTCAGTGTGCTGACTTGACTATGACTTGCCCCAAACTGCATGTGATTATCATAAAGTGGGAATGTCTGTAAAGAGGAGACTCGTGGGTACCCATAGAACCCATTTTTCACCCCTTTGAAAATGGCGATGACAGTTTTTCCTCGTCAAAATTTAGCGCAAGTTTGGAGCGTTATTTAATCTCCTTTGCAACATGCTAGTATGACATGGTTGGTACCAATGGATTCCTTAGCTTTTGTAGTTGCATACGATACCAGTATCTTCACTGTAGCTTTAAAAGCTGAGCCCGCTACAACCTCAGAAAGATCGACTGCGTTAATGCGCTAAAGAAATTAGTGGTGTTAAAATTTAATTTGCGTTAACGTGTGTTATTATCGCGTTAACTTTGACAGCCCTAATCTATAAATTTCAGGGTCAGCATTAGGGTTTGCGTTGGTTTGATTTGTGCTTTGAGACATGTCTAGTTTTGTCAGTCTGGACATCAGAATTGATAAACAAAGGTCTTACCTAGAAAATGATGCTGGCCGTCTCCGCCTCTGACTCATGATCATCAGAATCATTCTTCCCGAGAACATGATTTGGAACCCGGTGCCTTTGATTATTTCTCCCAGGACACAAACGACCTAAAAGAACATTAACACAGTTGATCAGTATTTTACCGAAATGACTATTGCTATCAGACGTGTCTTATTTGATGGAAATGAGTTGAAATGGCAGTATATCAGGATGATAAACCCTGCTCCTTCCTTGGCTGTTGTAGTTTTATAGAGGGCTCTTCAGCATGATTTTCTTTTTCTGTCTGGCAGAAGAAATATCTTCCAATAAAACGTACCCCTCAGACTCCAAATCAAATGTGACATATCTAAGTGAGCTTCTCATTGACAAGGTCTTACATAACACACATAGTTCTTCTCATTGCAGTAATGAGGCCGTGGCTGTTGGCTACAGAACTGACTCTAACATGTAAAGGATTCAGAAAGGAAGTCTTTACAATGTTAATGAATGAATGGACCTGACAAGACGGAGCAGTTCTCCCTCTTCAACATTATTAGACTCTACTTCATATTCCATTGTTTCTTACATGGGGACAGAGTTGCGGGGGCTTGCATTAAAACGGAAGGCTTAAATGTCAGGTTATTAGATTGACTTCAGTAAAATTCACCACTGGATATCTGGAACGGGAATGGCAATGGGTGTTAATGGCCTAGAAATGTCACTCATACACAGTCCATCCACGCACAGTGCTTTTTCCAGAGGGCCGGGGAAATATGGCTGGGTGGAGACGAGGACTGCTGCTTTGAATGGAGCCCATGAACACAAAGTCGGCATCTTAGCTGAAGCTGCTGCGCTTATCTGCCTGAAGTGTCTCAGGGGGGGATGAAGTGGAGAAATGTCAACATTATTTATATGCGTGACAGTTTGTTCTGCGTGTGCATGTGTGTGTAGCGGTATCTGCTTCGGGTTCATTTACAGTGAATGCACTCAGTTTCACTGTACTCCTTTTGCTCTTAATTAGCTTTCTAATGTGTATAAGGTTTAAATTAAATCCAGTCCATATTGTCTGCTTTTTACTGCTTCTGTTTCACTCCTACACATATACACAGCAGTAGGGCTGCGACTACAGATGTTAATTATAGATTAATCTGCAGATTATGTTCAGATTATGCAGATCATGTCATTACAGTATAGAGCCTTTGTACACAATTACCATTCAATGCCCTTACTCTCCTTCATGGAGCTTACAGCATAGTATAAGGTACTGTTGTTTGTTTATCTGTCAGCTAGATTTCACAGAGACATACAAAAAGAAAATGTGATGGGACGTCTAGCAATTTATAATGTAATAATCAGCACATAATGTAAGAAAACCATGATAACAGTTTTGTGTATAATGTAGTGAGTGTATAGTGAGATGAAATGTAAAATATTTGCATAACACATACATAATTCTAATCACATAATGAATGAATCACCTAGTATATTAAATTCAGCATCATCTCTGTAAAGGTTCTCATCTGTCCAGGTCACTAGATAACTTGTAGTCCTGAATTTTGTCACACATCCAAGAGGCTTCATCAATTTGGATGATGATGGATGAAAATGTCCTCTAGAGACCAAACAGACAAAGTCCAGTTGCTTTAGATTAAGGACTCCCCTTGCGTCATGTAAAACTAGAAGGGTTATATGCTTTAAGAAGATAAGGAAAGTACTCAGTTTTTACACTATGCGCTGTATTTATTACATTTTTCAACCTTGTTTTTGCTTAGTTATAATGTAACAATGTTCTCATAATGTAATAACCTATTACATTATGCACAAAACTCTTATTACATTATGTGCTCATAGTTTTATTACATTATGAGCTTTTATTACATTTAAATGATTATATTATGCTTAGTTATTAGAGGACGATTGCACTGATATCTGTTGTTATACTGGTTGTTTAAAGGATATACTTTTTTAATATTATGTTATTTGTTGCGTAAATTTCTACCTAAATCTAAAAGACGCAGAATTTGTGAAAATGAATCTATTTTTCTTAACCATCCAATGAAGAGATGTGTGTGTGTGTGTGTGTGTGTGCTGCAGCTGCTGTCACTGGGGCCGTCTCATTTCACTCTGGATAGTTCAGCATTTGCTTGTTATCCATTATGGTGCAGTGTCTGCACTGTGTATTGTTTCACTCACCCAATGCAACAAACACCCATATCAGCACATTTCATGTAGGACATATTATGAGTGTTGTAGCAATGACTGAGAGAGCAGATTTTTCTCCTTTTCACTGTGTTCACTGTTTTAAAATCAAATTAAAAAGAGCACAAATGAGAAAGTCCTGCCGCTGCCCGCCTACAGGCACAAACCGAAACATAACACCTATAATAAAAGTTCACATCACATTTTAAATTCACATGTTTTTTGGCCCTTTGGACTATTTTTGGAACATTTCCAGGGTCTTCTTTTGAGCGACTATCTTCAGTATCCTCCAAACTGGTTCATAACTCATGCATGCACTCAAATCTTGATCCTTCCCGCAACGCACGCACGCACACACACACAGACACACAGCACCTTTCCCTTTCCCTTATGAAATATCCATGAAGGTTTGCATAAAACTGCCTTCAAATCAAGACTGGAAATAGGTCATGTTTTCTTTCTTCATCTTTTTTGATTGCACATGACAGCAAATTTCTCAAACAAGAGGAAGGGTTCAGATTGTTTGTGTGTGAGAGAGTGAGGGAGCGCATGAGACTGAGACCGTGTGCACAAAAAAAATAGAATAGAGAGTAAAACAAACCACCATGCACAATACATTTTCTTTATTCTCAAATCATTTCCACTTTTCATAGATGTCTTCTCTGTCTGTTTCTGTTTGCAATGTGCATGATCCTATGAGACCCTATGACACTGATCACACACACCGTTTCACATACTGTAGGCTGCTACAGTGTTATGAAAGGAAAGGCTGAAACAAAAGATGAAAAAGCAAATAGAGAGAATGAGGAATCAGTGAGCCAGTAGAGAGAAAAGAGGGTCTAGATGACAATAGACTTTCAGAGCAGAACACCAACTGTGACTCAGCCATTTTTTGGCAAAACTCAACTCAAAAAGAAGAAGAGGAGAGAGAGAGAGAGAGAGAGAGAGAGAGAGAGAGAGAGAGAGAGAGAAAGAGAGTCGTGCTCATGTTTATTGGTGCAAAAAAAAGGTCAGGAGTTAAAGGGAGACTTCGCCGATTTTCAACCAGCCTTGTATCATTACAAGGATAGAGGTAACCCCCCCCGAACTACCTGCATTATCAACTAATCCTCACAGTGGGATACGGTCCAGTCAGACCATCTAACATGACAGCTCCAGATCAATGCTTCCTCCTTTACCATCACCTACAATGTTGAGACTTTCTCATATTAGGGTCACCACCCTGTGAAGTAAAACTCTCAAAGCACTCCATCTATACAATCTGCATTAGCCTAACACACAATCAATAGACACAATAATATTAATATTCTCATCATTCTTCTTTCAATTAGGTAGTGTGCTCTGATTGAAATTCTGTCCTCGTCCTCTATAGGATTTCGATTCAGAAAGATTACACTGAACAAAGGACACATCAGCATAATGGACACCGCTGCGCAACACACACACACACACACACACACACACACACACAAGTTTGCTCATGTCACATTACATTGACTTACACTAATTTCCTGCAACTTACACCAGACTTCGGTCCCCAAACAGAAGCTTGTCCTAACATATAACACACTATATATATATAATACAAATGTTAGAGATATGACGGGTGGAAATATTTCTTTTCTCCTTACATATTTAAAGGTCTTATTGATAACATTTTTATGTAGATGAATATTTTGTAAAAAATTAATACATCTACAGAGCCTTGAGAAAGGTGCCAAATTAAAGTATGGCTTTTCCTAAAAAAAAAATATTATGATTGTGAATTAATCATTTGTTTATCTCTGTGGAAGATATCTGCCATTTGGTTCCCACTAATAACAAGCCCAATAATATAATGACGTCAGTATCATGTGGTATCTCCGGGTTGTCAGTTAGTGTGGGAAAAAAACGGATAAATGGCTGAGATTGACAGTAAATGCCTGGCAACGGCTTGTTGTGAAGTGAATGCAATGGAACGGGGGAGGAGGGGAGAATGTGACATCTTGTGGTTGAATATTATCAATGTTATCAATAGCACCTTTAAGGGTGAGAGAACAGATCACTGTACATTCACTGCAGCTGGAAGCCAGGCGAAAAAAAATTGTATTCACTTCTTATTCTCAGCAGTAACACACTTGATCACACATCTCCCGTTAAGTCTCATTAATCTGCCATCCCATAAAATACCTCCTTGTCTCTTTTGCATAAAACACACCTCCCACAGATATGTCCTCCAGCTTTGTGCACTTTTACAGCCACATACTGTGAGTATAGACACGCAATGGTATAACTTTACCACCTGATGGTGTGTGTGTGTGTGTGTGTGTGTGTGTGCGTGTGTGTGTGTGTGTGTGTGTGTTATGGACACCTGAGGACCTCTTTCTCCCCATTAAGCCAGATTTACACCCCATTCCGTCCGCAGGACATCCTGCTGTCCATTTTTTCCTTCTTATCTCATCCATGTCTTTTCTCATTGATGCTTTACTCGTCCCATCTGCCCTCGTTATCTCTTCCCTCATCTCTCTTCACTCTTTATGAGCTATTTTTCCTTCAAATTTTTGTTCTTATTATTCTTTGATGGTTCGTCAAAACACATTCGGCACAATAAAAAAAAGAGACAGGAAAGAAAAGAAAAAAACAATCACCTTTGTCCAAATGGAGTCATGCTGGATCAAGTATGCTAATAGACCCCATGCTGATCCTCTGGCAAGGCTGAACAGCTTTCACCTTCACTTTCACTCCCTCTTTCGCTCTTACTCTGTCGCTCTCTTGCTGACTCTTCATGCATTAAACACAGAATTTAACCTCCACCTACAGACAGCAATCTCTTTCTCTACCTGGCAAGCTCTCACCCACACACAGGTCCACCCATGCACTCTCTTCTGACATGAATCCATCTACAACAACCACTTCAACGAGCCCGCAAGATACAAGGTGGAGAGCTTACTTCACTTTTTTTTTTTAAACTTATAAAAATACATATGGCACAAACCACAGCAACAGGAGTAGCTGTTGTCTACCCTCTTAAGATTAGCTTCGGTGGCGTCGGTTTCATTTGCAAATGAAATTACTTTCATAAATAAGAGCTGTAGGTGTGTAGTCATAGCAACGTAACACTTTGCTGAGAGAGGATACTTTTTGTTTATCTGGCACCGACATTTCTCTGCCTATTTTGCTCTGAAAGTGTTATTGCATATGACTACACTTTTTTATTGGTATATTTAGATTCAATCTGTCGCTTTTGTTTCGAATCTCAACTGTAACTCAACATGTTCTGCATTTACAGAATGTATGAACAAAATAATAAGTGTCAAATAACCTCAATCAAACTCTGCTAAATGATTTTACACATGCTGTTGTTAACAGGTTTGATTACTTAATTGTTGTTCTTCAGCCTTATGAGTGTGCCTTCAAGTATAACAACTTGAGTGGCTGCAATTGATAGTACCACCTGGAATGGGGAGCTATGTTGACACAGAGATTGATGAAGGCTTTCATTGAACCAAACCCTCCATCTGCCTGCAACACTGAACACTTAATTTGTCTTTTAATTGTAGTCAATAAAGCATCATACGAGCCCATCTTCAACCCAATATGTCCATCATTATTCTTTAGGAAGTGATCACCCGGAAAAGGATATATTCATAAAGTTGACATAAATGCTGTACGTTCACGGTGGCATTCTGATTGTGTGTACTCTTTATCCCTTACTGGATGCATAAGTAGATGAATCTACGCGGTTTTAAGCACTTTTATAATTCATGCAAATCACATTCAAAGCCAGGCATTGTTCAAAGGGAGGAGAAGGATGTCTCGCTAAAAAGCATGTAGCATAAAATTTACATAAAATCATGAGACTGTGCTTATCAGCAGACAGAGGAGGCGAATCCTATAATCAGTTAGCACAGTGATCAAGGTAGACGTGACGGCCACTGACAAATAAAGTGTTGATTGACCACATGGTCTTGCATAATGGATTTTTTGCCCAAAAGCAGCGGAGCAAGTTGTAAACGTAGTATATATATATATGCTGTATGTGTCAGTATCACTGGGCTGTCATTTTTTTATCTGTTCAAAATAGACTTTAGAGGGAGATTTGTCAAGTATTTAATACTCTTATCAACATGGGAGTATGTAAATATGTTTGCTTTATGCATATGTATGTATGTATTTATTATTGTAAATCAATTAACAACACAAAACAATGACAAATATTGTCCAAAAACCCTCACAGGTACTGCATTCAGCATAAAAAATAGGCTCAAATCATAACATGGCAAACTCAAGCCCAACAGGCAACAACAGCCGTCAGTGTGTCAGTGTGCTGATTTGACTATGACTTGTGGGCATGTCTGTAAAGAGGAGACTCGTGGGTACCCATAATACCTATTTTCATTCACATATCTTGAGGTCAGAGGTCAAGGGACCCCTTGGAAAATGGCCATGCCAGTTTTTCCTTGCCAAAATTTGTTTGGAGCATTATTTAACCTCCTTTGCAACAAGCTAGTATGTATTGGTACCAACGGATTCCTTGGGTTTTTCTAGTTTCATATGATGCCAGTATCTTCACTCTAGCTTTAAAACTGAGCCCACTACAACCTCTGAAAGATCGATTGCATTAAAGCATTAAATAAATTAGTGCCGTTAAAATGAATTTGCGTTAACATGTTATTGAGTTAACTTTGACAGCACTAATTATCACCTTACAGAGTTGATATGGCTGGTTACCTGACAAATGTAAGTCCAATATTCACTCTTTTTGCTCTGTTTTTGGTCTCCACCATCTCCTGAGGGAAACATCAGACTCTTTAGCTGCTAAATGCTCCACTATGTTCACCAGCTAGTCGCTAACAGTTTGTCAGCGGGCAGCTTGAATTAGCATATACTGTATATATTTCAAGTCTAAAAAAAACAAGCACAGAATAAATTGTTAACCTTTGAATAAAATCTGATGTATGGTTATCTTCAGAACCACATTGAGGCAATTTTTCCCCCGTAAGATTGTTTTTTAAATTGAGTCACATGAAATGAGCGGTTGCTGACTCAAAGGCCACTCAAGGGTTAGATTGGCGGATATAAAACGTTTGTTATTGGAAAGGGCATCATAAAGGACTTCATGTCAGTCCATGAGATGAACAGATGCTTTCCCTCTTCTATTTTTTTCTTCTAGATGCTTTCTTTGGCAGAAGAAGTCAAACTCATTCATTTGTGAATCACATTGTGTGACTCAGTGGTTTTGCAAACAGAGGCACATGAGGCGTTTTGTTCTATTGGCCATCTGCACCTCCATCAAGCTGGATAAACCCCACTGATACCCCCTGGCAGAAATGAGACAGGCAGCAGGTGCTGCGTGACGCCCAGCTCTGGCGATCGCTCCATGTAGGCCGGCTGCTGGCCCACATGGGTGAGAGACACCCAGGATCAAGCTCCATGTCAGCGCACTTCCGCCCTTGAGCAAGGCATTTAATCCCCACCAGCTTCCCAGATGCTGTGCGAGGATACTAAAACTTTCCCCTCCAGATAATGAAGAACGACATAATTATCTTCTCCCTAAGTTCCACAATATGTGCCCTTCTATCTGACTTCAGGGACGTAGCGGTGCAAACATATTCAAATGTATCTGCAAAATAATGAAATTAGCTAAACAGTTCACAGATTGAGTGAAAATAGAAATATGGAAATGTTATGTAACATCAAAGAGAGAAAAAGAACTTAGCATTGGACCATGCTAAGTGGACGCATATGCTCCACTGGAGATGGAGAGCGCTGTGGCTGACAACCATATGGGACAGATGTCACTGTACCGCACATGTTCAGATCAAAGTGTGACTCTGTGTGGGAGTGTGTGTGTGTGTGTGTCTGACTAGCCCTGAGTAAATGAGCTCAGCTCCTTTGCATTATTAAAAGGGGGCTCCAAGAGCACCTGTATAAGATAGGTAAGGCATGAAAAGGCGTATGAATGACATGATAATGCGCAAGGCAAAAAGTGCATAAAAGCGCCGTCCTTGCTTTTGGCGTGTCATTTGTACGCCATGTAGTCTGCACTGACTGCAATGTAAATGCCTCCTTGTAAATACGCTATGATTAGAGCTAGTGACGGAGAATACAAAGTGAGAAAGACTGCTTATGGCGGGCAGGGAGGTGGATGGATCCAACAAACAGGACTTTCAACCAGGAGACCGGTATTTGTTTTGTACAGTAAGTTACATTAGTGACGTCGGTGATGTGTTTTCAGTACTGATGTTTACGTAGCCTGCTTATTTGAAGCCCAATCGTGATGTTTTTCCTAAACCTAACTAAGGCGCATTCAAGCTGCCTTCACATGATAAGAGATTTGCACTTCACTCACTGTGAGGTAGGGCGCAGGTAAAATATGTCCCTAAAAAGAGCGCAAGGAACACTATTCACTGTTTCAAGGCAACAACAACAGCTGCAGCTGTTCTCATTGGTTGCGCTCTGAAAAGTCAGCAGCAGCCAAGGTCAAAGTAGAAATAATTTGAACTTTGAGCGCAGCACTTTGTGGTGATTTCGAGTGGTGCACCACATCAAGGGTATTTTAGATTTTGAGAGATTCTTATTTTAACCTGTCTCCTGTGAGCCCCCTAACTTTTTACTTAATTGCGGTGGTGTACCCCAGTTAGTACAATCCACCATAAAAAACACCCACAGGCCATTGTTTCTTCAACCCATCCTGGCCAGGCACTATCATGTCTAGCACATATTTGTTTTCTGTATTGTATATGTATTGTCTGTAGTGGTCTGTATTATGCTTTAGCCACGGTTAACTTTTTGCATTGCATTTTAATTGCATTACATGATAACCGTGACCGTGCCTGCGTCAACATCACGGTGAATTAAGTGGCTCCATGTTGGGCTTAGTGTTGTTTCACTCCTATTATCCTGTTCTTTCCCTTATCTCACATGCAGTGCAACTGCAACAGTGCATCTTCAACACAGTGAAAATGTAATGTACCGAAACATCTGTTTCTATTTATCCATACCCAACTTATCCTCATTCAAGCTGTCCTTGTTTCTTTTACTGGACTGTCTCCTAACCCCTCAACCCCATTGCTGTTTACCCAGACTGCACAAGTTACTTTGCATCTCACATTTCTTTAAATTTCTTTTTACCAAGCTGTGTCTTCTCACCACATCTCCCACTACACAAAGTAATTATACTAGTCTCCTAACCTCAGCCACATGTATTGCTGTTTCTTTGTGGCTGAGAAACTGCTTGTGTCTTCTGCTTCTCACATTACACAATGAAATCTTTCAGGAGTTTAGTGACTCATCTAACAAGAGAAGTATTTCTTGTTCTTCCCTCCACCGACACCTTCCTCCTCCTCCTCCTCGTACTGCATCTCTTTTCTTATAACACACCTGCACACAGGTTTGGTGTGACCAGTGATAATCCAGCCATTAAGAGGATAAACACTACCAGCTATTCATCAATGTTAAGTTGCCTTTCAAATGACCAGGGACATTTAACTGGGCTATTAACTGTTAATTGACTGTTAATTGTCATTAAAACCGCTGCCAAAATAAATGTGTGGACTGATGGGCCATGACTATACAAGTCAATAGATCTTCCTCCTCTACATGCTTTCACTCTGTGACTTGTGGAGTCAATCTTTGTGCAGGTCACTGATTTTTATTTTTGTATGTTTGTCAAAGGTAATTAATTCTTATTAGGGCTGTCAGTCGATTAAAATATTTAATCACGATTAATTGCATGATTGTCCATAGTTAGGAACAATTAATCGCAAATTAATCGTACATTTTCTGCTCAAAATGTACCTTAAAGGAAGATTTGTCAAGTATTTAACACTCTTATCAACATGGGAGTGGGCAAATATGCTGCTTTATGCAAATGGATGTATATATTTATTACTGAAAATTAATTAACAACACAAAACAATGACAAATATTGTCCAGAAACCCTCACAGGTACTGCATTTAACATAAAAAAAATATGCTCAGATCATAACATGGCAAAATGCAGCCCAACAGGCAACAACAGCTGTCAGTGTGTCAGTGTGCTGACTTGACTATGACTTGCCCCAAACTGCATGTGATTATCATAAAGTGGGCATGTCTGTAAAGGGGAGACTCGTGGGTACCCAGAGAACTCATTTTCGCTCACATATTTTGAGGTCAGAGGTCAAGGGACCCCTTTGAAAATGGCCATGCCAGTTTTTCCTCACCAAAATTTAGCAAAAGTTTGGAGCATTATTTAACCACGGCACGGCATGGTTGGTACCAATAGATTCCTGGATGAACAGTCAGTCAGTCAGCAGCAAACACACAACAGGCATTTCAGTGGTCATTTGCGGGAGATTTGTGGCTTCTCCACCTGACCAGCCTCTGCCACCCGGCTTTCACCTTCCACAAGGATTGAAGGAGATTAAGTGTCTCAGTGGAACACCACGCCAAATTAAACATCTTCTTTCTATCTGTTTCACTTCCCCCTGCCTTTCTCCCAGGCTCCTTGAGGTCTTTTTTCCCCCTCCTCTCGGCGTCTGACCACTGATTGCTTTTTCTCTCCTCCACAAATCCTTTCCATTCAGCACAAAACTGGGCTTGTTTTGGTGGGCTGCTACAGGTTAAAAACAGCAGCCTGGGTTTAATAGCTAGGGACAAAGCTGTGGGATTTGGCCTCTTAGATAAAAAAAAGCTTGACCCTGGGAATTCTGCTAGAAAATTGTGTTTACAGTAGTTTAATTTGCTTTTAGTGAAGTTTTGTTCTATTTTCCGCTCTGTGATTAAACACAGACGTGACGAGATAAAAATACGAGTGATAAAATTCTGAAAGACTGAGTCCAATTATACAACCAAGGCAATAAAAAAACTTACTGTCTGGGCTCTCTGTCAATGTCACCGCGTACACAGTTTGACCAATACAAGGAGCCGGCATCTCCGGGAGAGAATAAGCACCGCTTGGAAGGAATAATTGACCACCGCCTACAGTGAGATACCATCACATTTATCCACAGACAGATCAATGCAAACCCATTTATCAAACTGATCATGCGTGTGTGCGTATGTGTGTGTGCGCTGAGTGTGAACTCGCCCAATAACATAAACTCACCCACCCACAGCAGTCCTGGACTCTTGCGTACGATGATCGATCTCTAGAGGGGCTCCTGGTTAGATTTTAATTTGAAGGGACATCTAAACGATCGATAAGCATCCGGCCGAAGAGGAGGAGGAGGAAGATGAAGATAATCTTTGTAAAAGCGTCATAAAACCATCCAACATACCGTACAGACATACCGTTGAGTAGAAGAGCTGCCACGGTGATTCGTTTACATGTAATATGTATTCACATCCAAAATCTTATGATTTACCATTGAGGTGTCAATTTAAAGACAAAACCAGTACTTCACCTGAATGGAACTGAACCTTACATTTATATAACCATTAACATTGTCCATTTTGGGATTGCATCATTTAATTTAAAGAGGAGCTAAATTTGGATTAAGCCAATTGTCTTCTGGATGGAACAATTTTATCTTAATGGTAAATTAGGCTATTGTTGTTCTCTTCACTAACGCAAAATGGAGAAAATTACCGAGCCGTGCTGAACAGGTAATCACGACACCAAACCATCTGAGAAGTATGGAAGCCCTAAACGGACAGGATTCAAAGATTTTTTCTTAATGCCGATATCTCAAAATCACAAGATAATTAACTCGTTAACATGAGAAAACAAAATGTTGTTTTATTTTATTATTTTTAATGTTTGGGTCAAATCAGCTGATGGTAAATGCATTTAAGATCGAGCTAACAGCATGGATGTATAAATTACATCCATGGCTGACAGTGATGGACTTGGTGAAGTTAGTGGAACTATACATGTGTGACTTCGTCCAGTTTTCAAAATAAGATGTTAACAAGGGTACATACAAAATACAAATAGGGAAATGAGATTAAATGGATTATATTCATAAGCAGTATAAAACACGTTACCTGGTATAAATTAAAAAGAAAATACCATCAAATTGCAGGGGAAATGTCTTTATTCTTTGATTTTTGGTTGCTGGAAAATGAATAATTTATGACAATAACTCCTTCCGCTAATTTCACCAAGTCCATCAGTGTCAGCCATGGATGTCAGCCCGATCTGGGCCGTTTCAAATTAATTCGAACAAGCTACTTGTCAGATTGAATTCATTCAAACTTGTTTTTGAAAAAGTGACAGCACTGACGGCCATATTGGTTTAGTCAGGAAATTGAATAGAAATATATATGGGTCTTCAGTTTCTTTGGTCAAGCCTGCAGCTAAAAAAAGAACATTTTCTAACTGTCACTAAAGTATGTTACTATGACGACGATTGTAATTATGTTATAGCCATTGGGAAACCTGATTGTTGGGTTAAGGCTTCATGTGATATAAAAGAAAAAATAACAAAATAAAAAACATCAGGGTTGGTGGAGCTGATGAACAAAGAGCAATTTGAACCACCGCTGAAACAATTCTACTAGGAGTTTTTTTTTTTTCTCCTCATTGGGTAACGTGGGCACTGGGCAGATTAATTTTCCTCTAGCAGCATTTAATTATTGAGGTGCATCCCAAAGCACCAAACACCAGCACTCCCCTCCTCTACTTCATCCCCCTCGCCTCCATATCTTTGTGTTCAAGTTAGTTCCACGGTGTTGTTCACTGTCCCAAAATTAGACGAGGACCAGAGAGGCTGCTCCTGCATTTTCTTTCATCAAAGGATGGAAGTCCACAGAGTTTTGGTGAGAGGGATCTCAACTGTGATCACATCCATAATATGACATTAACGGAGGTTACTAGTGGTCTAGAGTAACTGTTATAGCCTGAGACAGGAGGGTAATTCTAAACCGCCTAAACAGAGAGTGTTAAAATATTAAGACTTTTATGTTATTCCACTCTCATTACCTGTCACAACAACTGCAGCTTGTATCTACATGATGTTGCCATCAACAGATCCTGAATGGGTTTCAGCACTTTGGAAAACATGCTCGCAATGGTGACAGAGCAGCTACCGCTGTAATATAATGGAGTTTAAACGGGTTTGGGGGCCCTTGAAAGTTTCTGAACCCATAAAGGAGCATTTAAACCTTCAATTTAAGGGAAATTATGAAATTGCCTAAAACATAGTTACCAGATATTCATACGACAGCAGCAATAAAGAAGACAGACTGCTCTGACTGCTGTTGTTGTTGTTGTTGCTGTGCTGTAATGTGAACCTGAGTGTGCTTGGACAGACAACACAGAGAAATAAATACACCAGTCTCTCTGTAGCCTTGGGTCTGCCAAGAAGACTAAATGCAACCCATTACAAGCAAATAAACTGACCTGGCAGGATCTCTAATGTATGTGCATGTCATGCTACGCTTCGCTACCCCCCAGGAAACATGGGTATTAACATAGGTGTCACATAGGTTTCGACTCTGCCTCTTAAACGTGTGCAAACGCACACACATACACACACGCAGTAGACCTTCCTGGAGAGTGATGAGTCAATGTAAGCCTACAGGCTTTCCTCCCACATTCCTACATGTGTTAATCGACAGACGGGAGACAGACAGTCATAAAGACAGACAGCTGACTGGATGGATGCTCACGTATATGGAGTGTCCAGAAATTGCTTAAACCATATGGGTACCAGTGGTCATGCTGTATGAGACTGACACCATTATAACAGCTTCTCAATTACCTCCAATGTATGATAGAGAGTCAGAATGAAAAGGAACCGTTTCAAAATCACTAAAACTACAGCTTTGGGACTTGGCTCAACCATATGTCTTGCGGTTTACTCAATATCATTCAATATCAATGTGAATTTAATATGTAATTTTAGCTGCTTTTAATGAACACCATTTCCCACAAATCCCCGACCATCGTGGATTCAACATCACCACATAGACAGAGGAGGCCCTTTGAGGGGCATGCGTCAATTATAATTGTTAATAATTGACAATGGACTTTAATATCATGGCTATAATCACAGCACATTTGATATTTTGGGATATATGCTGCGATCCATAGTTACTCTATTACAGTTACTGTCCAACTGCAGTGGGTGATTAAAAGTTCTGCAAATTATGCCATTTACAGTAATTATTGATCATTAATCTGACCTACCAGAGGGATTGTTACACACAACCATCTGAGAGGCCGTCATCGGAAACTGCTCGGAAAAAGGCAGGCACTTTCAAATAATACTTAGCAGGTGATTGGATGAACCATCTGTCAATCAAACTCTTGCAGTCACCAGTCGGGAGAAGAGTGAAAATATCGAGAAAAGCCTTCAGTGCCATTCTTTGCTCTTCTTTCAATGAAGAAATCCTCTCCAGTTCTGATATGACGGATGCTATTGTAGCATCTACGCTAAGCTCTTCAGGAGCCGCAATTGTTGTTTAGAATGAACAGTCAATAGCTACCAGTAGCTCCTCACAGGACGTCGATTGGTCCATGATCTCGTTGGCCGGACACAAATGCATTACTTGAAGCCTGACAAGATGGAGTCTCGTGTGATATGTGATCCAGCGATTCTCGTGTGATCTTGTGACGTCGCGGGAATCCAGCTGCCGCGCAATCAGGTTAAGTGATCGCAGTATAAACAAACACTGATATACGAATCATTACACAAAATTAATTGATTTTTGCTTTTGTCCAATTCTTATATGAATTTTTATAAAACTGATTGACTAGTTTGATGAGATCTATTATACTGTAAATGTATGTGAGTGGATTTTTTTGTGTTATTTATTTTATATCTAGAGTGTTTATAAGAAACCACCCTCCGTTACATCACTGGTACAGCCGATTAAAAGTTCTGCAAGCAACTAAACCCATTGCAGATATTAAATATGCATTCGTGAAGTGAGATAGGTATGTGTGTGTGTGTGTGTGTGTACAGTGCCGTCTCCCCTCATGCGTGTGTACCACAGAATACAGTGTTGGTTCGTGACTGCACTCTCTGGAACTTTGCCTAATCTCTGAAACACAAAAGAGGAAAGAGGGGCGAGCTGTTACATTATTAAACACACACACGTCTATTGCCTCCGCTAACACGTGCATGGCCTTTTGTGCACTTGTTTGTTTTTGCGACTTAGAAACTTACCCATGAGGCTTAGAGCTCTGCAGTTTAAATGCTGCAATCCCTTCTCCCTGTCTTATATCTATAAGAATATTCCCTTCACTGTGGACGGCTTCAAATCTGTTCCTTCGCTTATCTCTCTCTCGCCTTTCAGCGAGTTAGGACACTCATCACATAAACTCCCATGGACTCCCACACATCCTACCACACACGCAGAAAGGTCGCTCACGAAGCCAGACTCTCATACTTATGACATCTCTTGCATAATTCATGAGTCCAAATAAGAGCACATGAAATAATCATGAACGGGGGCCATTTTCACGAAGCCATCTGAAGCTAAAAGGTGGTCCTAATTGGCCAATTTAGGAACAAATTCTAAAAGTAATGTGCTTTTCAGTTATGATTTTAAAAGCCTCTCTAAAAGCAATTCTCCGAGCATTGAGGCAGGAGAAAAGATCTCCCAGAAGTGGCGGAGGGAGGTTGGCTGAGGATAAAACAATTCTTTACTATGACATATAAAATGTTAGCCGCACTTGCTGGGAAAGTAAATGTCTTAATCCATCACAACGCCTGTAACTCTCCAGCAATTACGAGATCACTTTTAAAATCATCGCATCAATCTGGCAAACATTGATGGTAAAAATGACCATTCTTTCCCTAAGTGTTGTCTGCATGTTGTATCTCCTTTGAAGTCGTCTGAGTGGCGACGGTAATTACTGCAATAATAGCCTCTTCACCAGCCGGTTAAAAACACAGATTACTAACAGATATTTCTGAAGAGGTTAGAGCTGTCTCTGTTTTCCCTAAAAAAAAAAAAAACTGTAAAAACGTCCCTGTGAATAGTTTCTTAGAGGAGACTCCTCCTGACTCCTTGGAACTTTTCTGCTGCTGTTTTGAGAAAGCAAGGAAGAAGTATTTTTAGCGGTAAGATAAAACGCTGAGCGAACAGGAACCTCAAGCATATTAGAAGGTTGTTGTTTAGCTGTGGATCCTGCAAACAGGCTTACTGTTGCAGGGAGGTGCTGCGAGGGTATTGACTTCCATGTTAAAGAAAACAAGTCAATTTAGGAAAATGTTCTGTGATGTGATGCTTTGAGGGGTTTCTTTTTTGGTTGTTTGTGTAGAAATAATCCTTAAAAAGGTCTGTGTATGTTTATATACAGTATGTAAATATATATCTGTATGCATATATTTGTTTTCAATGTGTACTTTATATTTATTTGCATGTATGTGTGTTTCCATTATGTTTAATACGTGCGTTTCTCCCTGTTTTTTTACTTTAAATGTTTATGTGTGTATACTAAATACGTGTATTTAAGTATAATTTGATCGTACATATGGCTTTTTTTCTCTCTCTCTCTTTTCTTGTTTTCATTTTTTTCTAATATGTTTTTACTATCTATAGAAAATATATGAGTTAAAGGGACAGTTTGTAACTTTCAGAATTGATTGTTAACAGCGACACCTGTGGCCGTTAAGTCAACTGAAGTCAGTGTCGGTCTCGCGCTTGCTCGCTCTAAATAGACATGAACGAGCATCGCTCAAAACAGTGAGGCAACACACGTCAGCTAAAACCACAATATCACTCTATATTTCAGCTGCTTGGCAGTAATGTTAGCCGACCAGACGGAGGTCTCTCCATGATTCACTGCTGATCCTAGTGTCGGCTTTTCGAAGAGAAACGTTATCGTCTCCAACCGGGTGCCAGTGTCTCCCTCCGGCCGTGGTCGGAGACGATAACGTTACTCGCTGCGGAGCCCCGTCACTTCACATGACACAGAAAACTTCTGTTGGTCTGGAGGAGCTGCAGCTGAGAACGAGCGCGCTGTGTGAGTGAAGGCAGGCAGGCAGCGGAGCAGAGGAGCAGAGTACAGTCTTCCCCGCGTACTACGACCGCGGCCAAGACGGGCTTCACTAGTTATAACTTTGCGATTTTGGTGCTTCTGTGTAGTTTGTGTTGGAGTCTGAGGCTGAACACCGCGTATATGCGAGCGCGCATGGGAAACCGACCCGGTAGATTTATACGTGTAAAAAGTTACAAACAGTCCCTTTAAGAATCAAGAACATTTTGAAATACTGTTTTTTGCAATTTAATTAAAATCTACATAATACAAAAATGAATTTCTCACTGAAAATCCAGACTTTCAAAGCTTTTCTTAAAAGGTGCTAAATGCAAGATTGGGAGCATTTCTATTGCCCTCCGCACGGCTCTCAACATGGCGACAACTGAGCCAGCGGCTCACAGCTAACGGTGCTAACAGCGCTAACAGCGCTAACAAAGGCTACGCTGCTGACAGAGCTAACAGTGTTAACCTGAGGGGGGGAACTGGAAGGCGCCGTCGGTTGGGACGGCATTATCAGCTGTAACCCCGTATGAGAGCAGTGCAGAGTATCGGCTGTGAGCTAGCCATTGGGAGCGTGTCAGGCTCACATGCACAAATATGCACTAAAAACATGCGCAGTCGGCCCAGATATGTCAATCACGAAGAAGCTCGGATTACAACACACACAAATGGAGAGCGACTTAATTCTGTGCTCAGGTCGACATTACTCCTCTATATTTTTACATAGCAAATAGTTGTTTGCTACTATACAGTATTAATGCTCTGGACATCATATAGAGCACCTTTAAGGTTGTCCGAGCGATGGTCATCAGTACTGGAGATAGCAGCTATTTCCATAATTTCCTCCCATGAAAACACTGGGACTCGGGGACTGAATTATAAAAGTGTTTATTTGCATATCATTTTCTCGTAATTGATTTTTATTTGCTTCAGCAAACTCATTAACAGAGTGCCACACGGTGCCTCTCTTCACCGAGGTTCTCCAACTGTTCTCCTATTATTCTTTCTATATCTTGTGTGTGCATTCTTCCAGTTCTCTAAATCTGTGGTTTTATTCTCTGTGAATAAAACCACAACATCACAGTTTCCTCCCAAAAGTGATTATCGTGGAACATGAAACATCCACAGGGATTTGATTACAGCAAATTACGTTCATAATTACCCTAAACATTTTAATAATGGAGCTGATTAACGAATATTAGAGAGCACTGGTGAATGTTGCTGATCACACACCGAGAGGAGGAGGAGGATGTGAAGCAGGATGGATGAGGATGGATACGAAAACCAGCTGTGTAGAAGATGACTACTAAAATTCTTTACCTACTGATGTGTTGAACTTTTCACAGGAGTTATTTGTTTATAAAAAAAAAACATAAAATCAAGGAAATGTATTGATCAGATTGAAATAAAATAGAATTTAAACAAAGGAAATTATGCACACAGAGACCACTTCTTTCAGATTGACCCTGAATCTTTGAATCCATCTAAATTGTGAGCAGTGCTATCTATGAGGCTTCCTGAAATTGAAATATGAAAATGCAGAGCAACTCCACGCTGGACCACCCACTCTGCTTTAAAAAATAAAAAAAAGTCTTTGCCATTTAAAATCTGCTCTGTGTGCATTTATTATGCCCACTCGAACCCATTGTACGCACACATTCCCAAACGCTCTCGCTGTGCCACATTCTCCAGCACTCCAACCTGCAGCTGAGAAGCCCCTTCATACATTATTCTGTGTCCATTTTCCATGCCTGCTCGCTGGAACACTGAGCTCTAATAGCAGCCAGGAGCTCGCCCGGCTCTCCACGGTGGCAGCTTCACCCCACCCAGTCCACTGCAGCCAACCGAAGGGTACAGGCTGCAGCCTGAGAGGCAAACACAACAGGGGTTTTAGAGCAGAGAGCAAGCTTGGGGCAGCATGCTAAACAACCTCCAGGACCGGCCTGAAGCCAACTGAAAAAACAGTTTAATTTAGGCTACAGTCATGCTGCAAGCAAATGTGGCCCAAATCTGATTTTGTTTTGCTCTCATGTGACACGTCTGATTATTTCACAGTAGTGTGGACACAGAAATCCTATATTTTCCATTCAGATCTGGGCCACTTTCATATGTGGTTCTAAATCTGATCCATCTGATAACTGCCCATGTGACTGCTGTGAGAAATCTGAATTCATGAGTGTTTTTCCACATTATACTTCACTGTGCAGGTGTAGATCACTCACCATACAGTGTTGGAGCGGTCTGTTGAAACTGCAGAATAAGAAAAAGCCTCTCTCTCCACAGTAACACAATGTCAATCAGTCGTTGACAATGTTTGTTACCTGACAATAAAATACTTTTTCTATATTGTTGAGTTTTTCTGCCAAATCCGGCATCATGTTTCCCTCAGTAGAACTCTGATTTAATACATCAGCAGTTCTAAAAATGTGCAAACTGCCGTTAAAGCAGACAAGCTTTATCTGGGAAACATCATGTTTACTCACTTTAAATGGAGCTAAAAATGGTAAATAATACTGTATCTGCAAAACATGATCATTTCTCTTTATGAGTCGTAAGAAATCAAACTATCTTCTAGAAGGAGTAGATGTTTACTGATGAGCTCGGAGCCGTTAAATTTAACAATATGTCAACGGAGGTCTTGCTCCGTCAGTAGAAAACAGTTGAAGACTTTATTTGCCTTGTCCGTCATGTAAAATTTAAATTAATTTATCAAACAGACTTTTCGCTATTAAAGTGGCAGTAGGCAGTATATTTTTGGCATCAGTGGGCAAAAATTCCATAATAACCTTTCAGCATATTGTAATTCAAGTGTTCTGAGAGAAAACTAGACTTCTGCACCTCCTCATGGCTCTGTTTTCAGCTTTAGAAAATCTAGCCTGTTACGGGAGACTTTGACCAATCACAGGGTATTTCATTGAAAGAGAGAGTGTTCCTATTGGCTGTGCTCCAGTCATGTGACCAGAACGTTACAAACTTTCTCATTTTACAGCTAAACCGTGCACTACAAGATGATTCTGAAAACATCTGACGCGAGAAATAGGCATTAGCGTAACATAATATTGATTTATATTTGATCAGCGCTGCCTAGTTTGACCGTTTTGTTGGAGTTCGCGAGTGATGACAGCTGGCTCTCATAGACAGCAGATGGACAGCAGACCTCAGATCAGCTCTGACTGCTTGTTTTCCTCCGGTATGTGAAATCTTGCAGATGCCGTTAGGCGCACCGGAGGACACAGGAGGACACAGGAGGACACAGGAGGACACAGAGGTACATGATTTTTGTCAGGTTACCTGTTTCATGTCCTACTGTCACAATATAATAACTTTTTTTAATCACATTTGCTCCAATCTCACCTACTTCAGCTTTAACTGAGTTCATCTGATAAATTCGGCATGTTTCACAAAGCAGAACTCTTTATAACATGTGATGAAATCTATTAACTAAGTTTAATTAACTAACAATTTACCATTTATAAATTCGGATTATTATAAACTGTTACCAAAAGTCTTTCTTTAGGAGTCGTACAAATTCATACATTATATGATTTAGGGAAAAAATCTTCGAAATGAACAGGAACCTGTTAAAACCATAACAACCCGTTTTAATGCAGCAAGTCTATAATGTATATAGTATATAAACATTGAAGTGAATTGAATAGATCGGCCCCATAGTCACCAATATTCGATCCGGTATCGGTGCATCCCTATTTTCGGAACAATGTGCCAACGGACGGCAGCCCCCTGTGTGTGACGTTATTGGTTGCATGTGAGGCGTTTCAGAGCAGAGATCCATTCACACTGATGTCAGATATGGGTCACTTTAAACATGAATGTGAACACTGTAGGCAAAAAATCGTAACTGAGCATTAAGCCCTGCAGTGTGATCGTAGCATTAGTCACCTCACTGAAGCTGAATGGATGGATTCATTTGAAAAGAAATGTTCGGCCTTTTATGAAGATATAAATTCTTTCAGTCTTTAGGATAGTCTTTGAAAGCCCATTATTTCTCTCTTTGCTAATATTTCCACTGGAAGATGAAGTCTTTCCCCTGTGTGCATTTGAGTGTGTATACGTGTCAGTGAGAGTATCAGTGTATGTTGTATTTTGATTAATCTGCGAAGTGAGTGAAAATAATGGAGGGAAATTGTGAGTTGGAGTAGATTATTACAATTCACTTTCTTTGGCGCGCACTGAAAAATAACCCAATTATATTCCAAGGTTACTACTGGCGTTCACTCTCTTTTTAATCACAGGCCCAGAGTGAAGGCAGCACAGCTCCACAGTAGCAATATAAACCTGAAGCAGCACACAGATAAGATATCAGGAGAGAGGCAGGAGTTAAATAATTCAAAGTCCCCTAATGAAAGGCAAATATTGATTTACAGTTGTCTAGAGTATTCATACTTTGTATAAACTTCCCTGACTTTTGGTTGTATTTAATATGCACATTGTCTTTCTTTTATTTGCTCCAGCAGGCAGGCATTTTAATAAACTGTAGTCCCTTAGAATAGTAAAAAATAATATGATATCAATTCTGCCCACCAGCTTTTCCACTTGTTAACTATATTCACAAATAAAAAGTTGAATGAATAGTACCTTGTGTCCATAATAGGGCAGCCTGACTTCAGCACCACGGACAGAGGCCAACCGAGGCCAGGTGGTATAACCATAGAAATAGAATGAGAGTAGAACGGGCTAGGGATGCACCGATCTGACTTTTTCATTCCCGATACCGATACCAGGGCTTTGGATATCGCCTGATACCGAGTACCGATCCGATACCAGTGTTAATAATTATTCATTAATAAGCTGTATGCCTCACTGTATGAAAGTGACTGGGATCATCCTTTTATGTGTAAGGCAACATCAGGCTTGACTTAAACATTGCTTTCCTAACTTTGTTAAACAAAATGTAACAAATAAATACCTAGATATTCATTTTTATTACTTTGATTATTGTTATTTATTATTACAATCATGAATCAGACACCAGTAACTTGGTAAAAAATCTTCAAAATTATAAGAATTACAATTTAAGTGTAAACCTTTTTAATGCAGCAACAAATTGGTCAAAACTTAAACAGGAATCCAAATTCCAGTATATAATGTATATAGTATATTAACATAGAACTGAACTGAATAGATAAGCCTCATTGTCACCGATACCCGATCCAGCTATTTGAGTCAGTATCGGCCCAATATCCGATCCGGTATCAGTGTCGGTGCATCCCTAGAACAGACATTGATCTGGCTGCTGCGGTCATTTGATTAGTTCAAAAGAAAATGGTGATTGCTGTTTGTTGTTAAGGTGACCACATGCGTCAGTGTGGCCGTAAAGTGTGTCACATATTGTTGCTCCGCTGCTGAGCCGGTATGGTGGGACGCTAAATTACGAATCCTATGGTGAATGTATAACCCGTACTCATCTGCCTCTGATTGGCTAGTATTCGTTGCCTTTTTTGATTGGGTTGGTTAGGTTTAGGCATGAGTGGGATTGGATAGTGTCAGGGTAAAAATATCAGGGTAAGCCAATCAGAGGCAGAGCGGGGTCACCAAGCCCCCAGGAAGAGCGCCGGGCTTTGAAGCTAATTTTAAATAGTGGCCAAACGGTGATACTACCACTTCTAATTATAAGTATTTTTTAGGTAAATCAACTACCCAGTACGAACACTTGAATAGCCCTAAGAAGTCAAGCTTTTTTTAGCTTCATGTGTATCCTGTTCTCTTTATACATCCATGAGGGTCACGCCAGTTGGAAAAAATATCGCTGACGGGACTACACACATGCACACACTAGACTGCCGACACTGTTGTTTTACACGTCACGGCAGCATGAGCGAGTCTGCGACTTGCCATAAGTCGGTTTATACGGAAGTTAGCCCGCAGCAACGGTCACAGTTCTTTGAAATGGCAACAATACACATAAAAATGTCTGCCGCTCTGACCATCCTGCTATCGTTTGAATGGGAATGGAGAGAAGTGAGGGAAATGTTTGCCATTAATGTGTTAGATATGTATAAAATAAAACATTTTGATTCGGTTGTTATTCCATGAAGTATGCCAGCAATAAATCACCTATAAAGTCTATTAAGCATGCACGGTTGTGTGTACAACGCAACCTTTTGTTTTTGTGTGTGTGTGTGGTTGTCCTTTTGTTTTGGGAGACAAGCCAAGGACTGCATGAGAACCTCCTACGCTAACTGGGAATGACACTAATTAATGGCTGCTCTAATAGCTCCTTCTGCAAAAACACTTGGACAGTAAACAAGCTTTCAAGGTGAAACGATGACACTAATGGAATTTTTACCAAGCAGGGTGCACAAAGACAGCCCCATGATGTCCGAACATTACGAAACACTGTACCTGTCAGTCCAAAATGCTGTCCCCATCTGGTTAAGTATGTCCTCCATTTGCATCACAAGACCCTTTGCCCCCTTGAGCAGAATAAAATGAGCCTGAAGCACAGTGTAGCTAATGTCATGTGGGAACAGATGTGATGATAAGCCCGGCCCTGGTTCCTCATTATTCTCAGACATGTTCCCTGCTGTATTGGATCTGACCCAAGTCACTGGTGTCAAGCTAAGGAGAAAAATAACCCTTAATAAGTCTCAACTGAACCTTGGAGAGTTAACTGAAACTTGCATGAGAGAAAGACTGTGACATAATGAGAAAAAGAGGGCATTCGTGTTGTTGCGGTCACATGCTTACCCTTGTGCATCATTGCACAATGCTATGCATGGGGACATCGTCTGCGTACGGCAGGACATAAGGCTGCACTATCACTGAAGCAATAACAATCATTACTTTATCTCCCACACTTTGGCTCAAACAGCTCCTCCGAGGGTGGTGAGAATGGGCCCAAATGTGAGGCAAAACAAGGCTTCAAAGAGGTTCAGAGAGACCTCGACAGTAGAGACAACCAGTTCTACTTTCACCTCATATGCCTCTCAGCAGTGGAGATGTGTGGTGTTCCCAGAACAAGACATACAGGACGTGCAAATCTATCAGTCCACTTATTTTCAGCTTTTAGAGAGTCATTTGCCACCTACACATGCACACAAATGCATGTTTTACATAAGCCCACGTTGAAACATTAAAACAAAGCACATTAAAGCACATTCGCACACTCGTCCTCGCAAGCACACACGCACACACACCTGTCAGTCAGCAGCTAATGATTCATATCTGAGAAATGCCTTATAACACTGTCAGTTTTAAGACTTTGAGCTGCAAAGTACTTTATGAAATCTGCTTTTTTAAAAGTACAGCGATTACTTTTTGCGACAATTGTGCGCACACAACTACCGCAAAACAGGTCGAAGTTGAACCAGGTAGTCAGTCTGTATACTGTAATGGATGTTTTGGACAGTTTAGGTAATAAATAGGGCTGTCAATGGATTCAAATATTTAATCACGATTAATTGCCAATTAATCACACATTTTTTATCTGTTCAAAATGTACCTTAAAGGGAGATTTATCAAGTATTCAATACTCTTATCAACATGGGAGTGGGCAAATATGTTTGCTTTATGCAAAGATATGTATGTATTTATTATAGGAAATCAATTAACAACACAAAACAATGACAAATATTGTCCAGAAACCCTCACAGGTACTGCATTTAGCATAAAAATATATACTCAAATCACAACATGGCAAACTCAAGTCCAGCAGGCGACAACAGCTGTCAGTGTGTCAGTGTGCTGACTTGACTATGACTTGCCCCAAACTTCATGTGATTATCATAAAGTGGACATGTCTGTAAAGGGGAGACTCGTGGGTACCCATAGAACCCATTTTCATTCACATATCTTGAGGTCAGAGGTCAAGGGACCCCTTTGAAAATGTCTATGACGGTTTTTCCTCGCCAAAATGTTGCGCATGTTTTTGCGTAGGTTTTATAGTTTCATATTATACCAGTATCTTCACTCTGGCTCGATTGCGTTAGTGCGTTGTAGAAATTAGTGGCGTTAAAACGATTTTTGCGTTAACGCGTTATTAACTCGTGAACTTTGACAGCCCTAGTGATAATTTTACTGTTCACTTTTATTTTCTATTCCTAATATGTTTGGCTAACCTTGGGGTTTATTTGCAACCTGTATGATCATCTGACTGCCCATGGCCCTGGTCCTGTTTGAGCAGCTGTTAGAGCAATGGTTGAGTAAGCAGAGGCCATTGTCACAACATGTATCAAGGCATCGTTAATATCTTTAGTAATAATATTAGTTGTGCTGCCTTAATGTAATACAGTATATATAGCAGCATTTTCATAAACCAATCAAGTGGATTGTGTGCATGTGTTGCACAGCAGGCACACTTAAAGCAGCAGTGGGTAGGAATGGAGCAAATATGATTAAAGAAATATATCCTGACTAGGGATGTGCATTCCAAGCAAAAATACTATTCGAAAATCACAGATAATTATTCCATTATTATTCAAGGAGGTGCAGAAGTCTAGTTATCTCTCAGAACATTTGAATTACAACATCCTGAAAGGTTTTATGGAATTTTTGCGTAATGATGCCAAAAACATTCTGCCTACTGAAGCTTAAATAAACTGGAATTCTTCTTTAAGTAAATAGGATCTTCTTTTTGTGTCCATGTTTTAACTTTAATTGGCTCGTAGTGCCGTGATGATGTGGATGCAGATGCCTGCGTGGCTGTGAACAGCCTGGCGGCAACATTTAGCTTTATATAGAGTAGATGATGGCAGATATCATCTATAAACCATTTTTCTTTTGACAGCACCTGCCTCCACCAACACAACAGAGGAGCCCCTCCCTCACTGCACTGCTAATCAGAGGCAGTATTAATGTAGCATCTCCCCAGGCTTTTCCTAGTATCAGCCTCTTATCACACCGCACTGTGACAGGCAGATACGCACATGTACTGCTCCACTCAGTGGCTGGATTACTCTTCAGCTGCAGATTTAGAGATACTATAGAACGCCTGAGGTGATCTTATAAAGCTGGACAAACTGCTGTACGGGATGATAAACGAGAGCTGTTGTCGATCTTACGACTAGATACCGTGTTGGTATAGCCAAACCGGTTACAACTCCTCAATTGGTTTACTTCCAATGAATCTAAGTAAGTCAGAAAAAGTAGTTGTCTTTTTTTAACAAAAGAAAAAGCTCATTCCCTCTTTTACCTCTTGCTTTCCTCTCTTTTCTGCCTCTCTCCACAGGGATCTGTTACAACTGAGTGGTTCTCTAATGATCTCCAAGTGAGAGGCAGAAAGTCATCCATAAGCATGCACATGGTCACAGTCACACTCGCACACATGCGTACACACACACACACACACACACACACACACACATGCTTATCTTGGTATCCTCAGGGATAATTGGGGGAGAGTTCCCCGTAGCTCACCGAATCCCAGCATCCTGCCACCATTAAAGGGTGGAGATGTGTCTGTGCAGCTACATTTAGTGAACTGGTATGCTGTGTGTGTGTGTGTGCGTGTGTGCGTGTGTGTGTGTGTGTGTGTGTGTGCGTGTGTGCGTGTGTGCGTGTGTGTGTGTGTTGGAGAGAGAGAGAGAGAGAGAGAGAGAGGAGGGAGTTGGGTAGACTTGACAGGTGTTTTTAGGGATGAAGTGCAGCAGACAGCTTGTCAGTTGGAT
>CAKAOI010045630.1:32867-76543 GCA_916701655.1 Sebastiscus albofasciatus
CCACTGCGTCGCTGGCTGCAGGCAGCGCACACACACACAACACCTCGCGACATATCCCTCTCCCCTAAACTGTTTGTCAGTAGTGCGACCAAGGGTGCACATTTGATTGTTCTGCTATTTCCTGTACGCATATATTCACACAAACATTAATCCTGGACATTTTGGCGACCACATCACTCTGCTAGAGTGCCGCTGCTGGAAACGGCTGATATTGAGACGCTTCAGTGCGCAGGTAACAAAATCAAGATGCATTGTGGCACATGTAGTTTATGGACACTGTACTTCTATAAAGCGACATAGAATTGTATGATAAGCAAATTATATTCTTTGCAAGCACTCGCGGGCCACATAAAATGAGGTGCCAGGCCGGATTCGGCCCGCGGGCCTTGAGTTTGACACATGTGGTCTAGGGGGTCTCAGTAGGTTTGAGTAATTCTTAATGAAAAAGAGTAAAAATTCTCTGATTCCAGCTTCTTAACTGTGAATATTTTCTGGTTTCTTTACTCCTCTATGACAGTAAACTGAATATCTTTTACGTCATCTTTGGCTTTGGGAAACACTGATCGACATTTTTCACCATTTCCTGACATTTTATAGACCAAACAACTAATCAATTCATCGAGAAAACAATCAACAATGAAAATAATTGTCAGTTACTTGCAGCCCTAAAACTGTGAGCATTAACAACTCCAAGCTTTGAGTAGTTATTGCAATTAAGACTTAGTATTAGTTGTAAATATTTAAACAAGCCGATTCTCTGACTTACATCTGTCTGTTTTTGAAGGATGTTGAGCCCTCCCATGTGCCTCCCTGCATTGTTTCCAATTACTGTGAACAGGAAATAAGCAAGTTAAGATAATTATTTCAACATTAGATAACATAAAGCCAGTGATTTCATCAAATAGTCCTGACTGCTGTGTGAAGATCCTAATATTGCAATGCATGCAAGAATTACTTTTTTTGTCCTTTGTTTAATCATGACATCACAGTATAATGTTACAGACGTGAGCATCTTCCACATACTTGGAAAAAACATCACGTCATTGCTTAAAGTTTTTAATCTTTGTGTGCAAGCATATCTATGTGTGGGTACGCTCTGTGTTTGTACCCCTCTGTGTGTGTGCGTGTGTGTGTGTGTGTGTGTGTGTGTGTGTGTGTGTGACAGTGTCTGCTTAATCACAGCATCTGTTGCTGTCATCGCTCTTGGATATAAACATCATCAATCACCAGAGGAAGTGACATTATTTATTACGGCCCTATTTGTTGCATTATTGGAAAGACTTTATCATCGTACAACCAAATCAAGTGCAGCATGCCATGAAAGGAGGCTCTCTGCTGAATGATTGCATTATAAAAAAAAATAATTTCAATTAAGTGCAGACCTTTATCAGAAGAGGTGTATGATTTACGCCAGTATGATGGATGTGTCTGTTAGATTAAAGATTAAAGTCTCAGATTGATGTAATATCGGGGCTGTTTTTAGAAGCCACGCACTGCCGCGTGTTGTCTCTCTAGCCATCTTTCAGTTATCTAACACACTAGCTGAGTCATAGTTGCAGCTCGATGGAGATTTTAGAAAGTGATGGATATTAAGTGTAGAGGAGGTTTAAAAAAAAAAAAAAAAACAGGAGAACTCTTTCCTGCATCTTTCCTCTAAAGAGAGGAGAGAGCAATGTGCTGTCTGAGACTTTTACATTTCCTGTGCAGGGAAGATATTGGCAGATATATTAACAGTAATCAATGCTGTCTCATTCTAATAACGGTTATCAGTTAAATGATTTGTCAATAATAGTGTTGACTGTGTTAAATGACCCCTGCAAATGTCCAGTGCTTCTTTCCAATGGTCAAACCCTCCCCACAAACGTCAAATGGATCAACCAACTATCAGACCTAAGCTTTCCTGACAATATGCTTTATTTAGCCGTCTAGTGTCTTGAAATTGAAACAAAGTGAGTTTGTGCTGCATTCACACAATTTTGCACCTGCTGCCACACTACAGCTGATTTAAATGTCAATAACCCTCCTGCACACATCTTAGTTTTCTTTATAGTTTACACTTCATTTTCTCCTCAATGAGTTTGTTGACCATATGACTGCATGCATATCCATCAACAGACAGGCAAATGATGAAACAAAACTTTTGTTTTATACACCATACTCATATTTAGCTAGTAGTGTTGGCAGTTAATTTCTATTTGTAGCTAATTACTGTACAGTCACACTTCATTTTGTCTTTAGATTAGTTTAAGTCATTCCAATTTATATTTCCCTTTGTGTTCAGTTTATAGATTCACTACACCTTGACATTTTCTCATACTCAGTTGCTCATTACAGTCCGATTAATGTGACATGAACGCTGTAGGCAGTGTAGCATGTGAGGAAACACATGGCTTTGATGGGCAATATGAAGCATCTTCCTCTCAGTAATGTTGTGAAATTGGACAATGAACAGTGTTGGACAGTCCTGAACGCTCTCCCTACCAACGGGCTGTTATACACTTCATGTTTAAAATAAGTACAACTAGAATGGCACTCGGAGAGCGCAGACCTCCGCCAAGCTGCCCGAGTACGATTGCCCCCCCTCTCCGTGCATCTTGAGCTATCATCCACATGTATTTTTTGTTGATGTTGAGATCAGCTGTATGTAGCGGAGCAGCGTAAAACACTTCATTCAAACTGGACAGAAACAAAGTAAAACTCACCTAAACCGTCGTCATTACTCTTTCCAACAATGACCAAGTGTGCTTTGGTCGAACTCAACTGTGATTTCACCGAGTTTAATGTGAAAAAAACGCTGAATCTACAGGTGTCCCCCACCCTACACCCCCCACTCTCTCTCTGCAGGCAGAAGGAAAGAGGCTGGGTGACGCGTCATGAACGTGTCATCAGTTACAATGCGCATGTCTTAAAGCCTGTGGTGTCAATGCACAGGCTGAGCAAAGTTATTAAAAGAAAATTGATCCAGATCACCACCAAAATCGAATGGATTGTTCATTGTGCCACACCCCACCCTTCCAAAAAAATTTATTCAAATCCATCGCTGACCTTTGGAGTAATCATCCAAACGGACAAACCAACAAACCAACGCCGGGGAAAACATAACCTCCTTCCTAGGCCTTCTGCCTTGGCAGGGGTAATAATTTTGACCCGTTGAGTAACCTTGATAACCTGTCTAGTTAACTTTACTCACTCACAAGTTAAAATAGTCTGCATGTGTTCATTTTGTTTTCCTGTTGCATAAGTGCAAACTAGCTAGCTAGCTAAGCATCTTGGTCATTTTTCTTTATAATGAAAGTGCAAATGAGTAAAAGGTTTAATTTCCCTCTACAAAGAAACCCTTTAATGAAGGCTGTATGTTTAGGCTTTAAATTGTTTATATAAGAGAAGCTTTAATTTCCCAGGTGCCCAAACTAAAGTTTTTCATCCCAACCACATGTTTTGTATTCACTTTGAGTTCCTCCTGTCTGTAGCTTCTTGGCGCGAAACAGAAATTGCGTGTGTGTTCGTGTGTGTGTATCCGTTGTGTGTGCGTGTGCGCGCACCTCTCTGTCTGCTGGCCCTCCATGTGTGCATGCTGGTTTATTTGCCATATGCCGAGGGCTCTTTGGAACAGAGGCACCATTATCCATTCATCAGGCCTGCAGCATCAGTGTCTGCTGCTTTCCCTGATCTACAGTCTAATTTACACCTCAGACACCTGCTCTCCTCCTTCTCAAACCCTTGTTGACATAAAACAGGAACCATAAGTATAAATCTACTAATCCTGCACTGTTCCCATCAGTCCCACTGGTCAATTTGTTCCTGTTTTTAAAAGTGAGGAGATCCATGGAGTCATAAGTAGCTAGTCATTCTAGACACAAGCTGCGGTCTTATCAGCCCCGATTGGGTCACTTGGAGGAGGGTGTGAGACCCGAAACACCCAATGATTCCAGGAACATCACTGATGATGTGTCAAGAGGCATCAGTAGATTTATGTAAACAGCTGTTTTTAAAGTTTTGATACGATGCACTAAACTACTGAAAGACACACAGGTGTTAAAGTTGTAGAAAAGGAAGTGAACCTGCAATCAACAACTGACCGACTGAGTTTAAAAGTTAGGCATTTAAAAGTTAGGCATTTAGAACACCCTCTTATCTTATCATGAAGCTTAAATCGGATCAATAGCAGTAGTGATAGTGATAGACAGTAAAGAGAAGACGAGGGCTTCATAAACAGCAGCTACATTAAGAAACACCACCACAGGTCTTCTCCATGTCTTACACTTTCATTTTTCTCCTGCCCTTCCTCATTTCCTTCACAGCTTTTATGGAGGCAGAGCCGTAGGCTTCAGGTATTGATTGTATGCCGAGGACTAATGGGCATGACAAAAGCAGCGTGGGGAGACAGAGAAGGAGGAGGAAATAAGAGGCAAAGGGGATCAAGTAGGGTTACCATTCGGAGAAAGATAAATATATAAGAGTGGCGACTTAGCCACACCAGACTGAAAACTTTTATTATCGTTTTATGACAGGACACAAGGGGAAAGAGTTGGGACAACTCCAAGGAAGGGATGCTGTGACCACATAGTAGGTACACCACGCCACCAGGACACCCCTCATATTGTTTCGGTACTGACAAAGCAATAATTTAATGCCTCACTTTGAGGAACATAAACCTTTTTTTCTTTTAACAGAAGAAGACAAACTAAACTAAAAAAGTTTACAATGGGAAGAAAATACGAGTGTAGTGAACAAGAATATCTGACCAGGTCTGCAATGCCAATTTACTCTTACTAGATCTACAGAGAATCTTCTTAGTCTTAAAAAGCACTAAATTCAGTTTCTTAGGGGGAAAAAAAGGCAGTAATAATTAGTTCTAGTACCACTAACATAAATAAACATCTTAATCCTCGTGTCTGTCTTAAAGGTGCAGTGTGTAGGATTTGGCGCAATCAAGCAGTGAGGTTGCAGTTTGCAACCAACTGAAACTTCTTCCATGTGCCGAGCGTGTAAGGGAAGTACGATGGCCAACGCGAAAAGGTGAATGGCCCTCTCTAGAGCCAGTGTTTGGTTTGTCCATTCTGGGCTACTGTAGAAACATGGCGGCCGACTCCGTGAAGAGGACCCGCTCTTTATGTAGATATAAACGGCTCATTCTAAGCTAACGAAAACACAATGATTCTTATTTTCACGAAAGAATACACATTATATACACTAAATACAGTATATACACACTCAAGAAAACATACTTAACAGTTATTATTAATATTATATTCCATTTCTGCCAATAGATCCCCCTAATTGTTACACACTAAACCTTTAAATCTAACTTGGTCAACACTGAAGAAACCCTGTTTCAGTCAATACCAAAACAGTATTGAGGTTCGATACCCAGCTCTGTACCACGGAGGTACGGTTTGAATTACTCTTCTTGCCTACAGCTCCTCAGACTAAAAGTTCATACAATAAGTAAAGAGGCAGACAAACACACAGGCACTGAGACAGGCAGGAAGGTGGGGGGGGGGACATTGATCTAGGTCCAAGAGTCCATGGCGTCCCTTTCTCACAGAGCGGAACTGCTCCACAAATGAGTCTCAAGACAGCTGCTTTCCTCATCCTCTGATCGTTCTCACCTCCTCCTTTGACCACTACCTGATCAGGCCTGCTCCCGGCTCCTCTGCTGCCCACAGGAAATCATTACACCCATTGTGAATGTCTCCCCCAATCTCCTGTCCCCTGAGCTGCACCTTCTTCCAATTAGGAGGTGAGCTGGCTGATTGCTAGCCACTGCATGTCTCAACTCATTCCTCTTTACTCCCGAGGTCTCTTGATTTTGCGGTGTTTAATGACGAAAGCCAATTAGGACTACACAGTCTGTATAGCATATCAACATGTGATGTGAATATTAATAATTGTATTGTTGGGTTTTGTCGACAAGTGTAAAGCTTTTTTCAAACGCTAGAGGGAAGTTTGCGGTGCACAATGTTTATGATAATGCCCAGTTAATATGTGGCGATATAGAACTTTCCCTGCCATATGGCCTGTGGTTAGCTCATAATGAATGTGCAGTGTAATGTTGGATGCCTACCCAGGGACCTAATTTATCAAGCAAAGGCCAACAGTGTCAATGCCATTTCCTCGTGAGATGCAGCCACACAGCGAATGACTCAGTGAGGCTGTAATGTGCGAGGTGTAGCCATAGGTATTCTTATTCCCTCCAGCATGTAAGCGTGGGAGAGCTAAGGTCAAATAAATGGGACCGGCATGCACAGGCTTGCAGGAGGATAATGCAAGATGGCAGGTCTCCGATCACTGGAAAATACGGATTTATCTTCATGTAATATGGTGTGAATATTTCATGGTTTTGTATTGGAGTAATCTCAGCACTGACGCTAAAGGTGAGTGTATGTCAGTGTGTCCAAATGAGCCTCGAAATGGGCTTTTCTTCAGAGCTACAGTGCAACAGCAATTTCCATTTTCACTCCCTTATTGTCTATAATCGTGATCAGAAATGTGAAGCTCCTGAAGTGGTGCTTTCAGTTTCATTTTAAAAGGGACTGTATGTAAGTTTTTACACATATAAATAGTTTTTTATTGCCAATGTGTGAACAGGTTGTAACCCAACCTAAAAAATGAGACCTGAAATGAGTGACTTTATTTTCAGCTCCGTTAACAGTGTGCAACGAGAGCTAAAGTTCAGTTAGAAATGAGGCCCTCAAATACCAACAAACGACCAGCCCCCACCACAACTCAGACTCCAACACAAACTCCACAGAAGCACAAAAAAAAAATGTATATCTAGTGAAGCCCGTCTGGCAAAACCTGAACGTGACCTACGCTGGGGGAAAACTAGGATCAACATCGATTCATGGAGGGACCTTCGTTTGGTTTTGGTTATCAAAACAGACCCCGAGCTGGCAAAATTCCTATTGGACAGGTAAGCTAACATTATTGCCAAGCATGTGAAATATATAATGATATTATGGTTTTAGCTGTTAATCACGTTTAGACTTGTGTGTGTCGCCTCACTGTTTTGACCGATGCTCACTCGCATCTACATAGTGCAAGCACAAGCACAAGCAACAGAACGCTGACTGTCATTGACTTAACAGCCACAAGTGTCACTGTTAACAATTTCTGATTTTTACATATAGCCCCTTTAAAATCTAGAAACCTTGAATGGCAGAGCATGCTATTAAAAACATAATATAGATAATTAAAGGGTCATTTGAGAAGGGTCAGTTTGAAAGCACGCATGCATCCCATGTGCAACCAGTACAACTGGTATTCCAGTCTTGTTGTTCATTTTGAAATTTTTCCCTGAGTCTAATAATAGGTGTTGTAATGCCACATACAGTACGCACAAACTCACAGAAAAACTAATCTTTACAGCTTCACATAGCGATTTCGGACCTGTCACGAAATGTGAATGTCAAATTACACCCAAAAAAGACAACAACTTGTTGACAAATTACATTTTTCTTTGTATTTATCTTTCTTGTCTGTCCTTCTATGGAGGTCGAAGGGATGAATATGAGCTCAACAGAAATACACAGCACCAGGCAGCTCCACTGCAGCTATTCCCTGAGCCCACGTTGGCCAAGCGAATGCCACTCTCTGAGCCAAATTCACAAACGAAGCAGACACCAGATGTTTGTGCGGTCAGACGAAGTGGCCAGAATGACAACAACAATCCTTCTAGCGAGATAAGCAACAGGACTGGAAGCGGCCCCCCGCCTCTTCTCCAGATTTTCACACCCCTGCTGGTCAAAGGGAAAAACAGGGGGCTGTCACTCACAGTTGGCTGAAGTGTGATTACCTATTTAGGATGCCTTCAAGCATTGTCAGAGGAGTGCATGAGGATAGTTGTTGTTATAAATGCTCAAAGGAGAAATCAAATTTTAACCTCCACATTAAGCCACAGGACAACACACTTGAAGCTGGTAATGCTCAAGGACACTTCAGCAGGGCCGCTGCTTTTTGCCGTCAGATGTGGAGTTTTAACCCTGCCCTTTCTCTTTGTTAAAGGAACAGTGTTTCCCACACATAGACTTTACTTAGGTTGGCCACCCAGGTATATTAACAGCCACAAAAGTAGATTTGGCGACCCATTTTAGCATCTTTATGCCTCTGCGCTGGCAACAGCCGTGGCCGGAGGCATTATGTTTTCGGGTTGTCTGTCTTTCCTTCCGTCCGTCCAGCTGGACCACTCTTGGAACGCGATATCTCTGAAATGCCTAAAGGGACTTTCTTCAAATTTGGCACAAACTTCCACCTGGATGAACAGATTAGATATCGGTGGTCAAAAGTCAAAAGTCAAGGTCATTGTGACCTCACGTCCATCCCATTCTTGTGAAATCTCAGGAACACCTTGAGCAAATTTCTTCAAATTTGGCACAAACATCCACTTGGACTCAAGGATGAACAGATTAGATTTTGGTGGTCAGAGGTCAAAGGTCAAAGGTCAAGGTCACTGTGACCTCACGTCTGTCCCATTCTCGTGAAATCTCGGGAACGCCTTGAGCAAATTTCTTCAAATTTGGCACAGGAGTCCTTTACCTGATCCTTCTAAAGGTTTAACTAATAACAGAAAGCTTGGCGGATTTACCAGGTAACCACCTGCTTCAGTGCTTTAGTGCTTCATTTACATGTTCAGTCTGTGCTGTTGGAAGCTGACTGTTGGAATCTATAATAAGCTGTCTCTATAATGTTTGCTCGCTGGATCAGGCAGAAAACGTTGCCATATGCAAGACGTCTTAGAGCAGAATATACCGTTCAGTTAAGCAGCGAGAGAGGTGGAGGGAAAGAGAAAGTAGACGGTGCCTGTCTGTGTGGGAAACAGATGCTGTTGTTAATGCACCTCTATCTGAGCCAACATTACCACCTAAAAAAGATTACAGGCACATAAAAGGCAATTGCTGAAAGCACACAAAGACGTTTCAAATGCCACCGAGTTCTGATGACGTGGCGAGACATTAGAATTTCACAGCTCGTCGTCTGAGGTCTTCATCACGCGCAGGTTCATCGCAGACTTCCCTGCTTCTCCTTTCATGCAAGTGGGACAAACTTAAGAGGAAACCACCAGCTACATGCTCAACACATGCACACACACCACTATTTAGAGGCTGTGATCAAGCTGAGATGCTGTCAGATTCACCTCAGAAACGTTGCTGCCAAGTTGGAGGACTTTTAAGTGACAGCATCAGGGTTTTGTGGTTACGGAACCAGTTAAATTAGGCCAAGGCTGGGAAGAGGATGCTCTGCATGATCAAAGGCTACACTGATACCGGTTTGACTGTTCCATGTTGCTGAGGCGAGGCGGGTGTTTTCAGAGACAAAAAAAAGGAGAAATTGCATCGGAGGGTTTATCTCAACAGCAATTATGTCTGATCCTGGGACAAGGAGATGGAAGCAGGAGAGACAAGCACAAGCTGAGGTTGAGAGAGAAAGAGAGAGCATAAATACCAGAGGTGGAGGGAAACCTTGATACATTTCCAGGCTGATTAATGAAGAGGCAGGGAGGTGAAATGAATAGGAAATCAAGAGGGAAGCTATGGCTGAATCCTGTTCTTTGATCTTTTCCTCCAGCGAGACTATGTACACTCGAAACTGCAGAAAGAAAGCACAGTGACTCACACCTGTTTCCATAAAACACAGAGGAGATGGACTTTTGTTATTGACTGGCAGTGTCACAATCACATAAGGAGGGATCATTTGATGGCAGAGTATATATACTATAATCTACCTTCTGGATAAACAGTTCAGTCAGCGACCTCTGTGTAAGAACAGTGATGGCACGACCTTTACTACTCTATTCTGCCATCAAAGCCAATGCACATACTGCCAACCTGTGGTCACAAACGGCACTACACTTCAGCAGCCATGTGTGGGTCTTTATGAGGACAGGACAGAATGAGAGATGTAGAGATAAGAGCGAGGCAAAGGGCTCCCAAAACATCAGCACAGCCCGCAATGAGCCAAGGGCCATGAATCCGATTAATAGTGTGATGTGAGAGCTAATGCTATTTATGTCAGAGTCGGGGTATGGATCATTGAGATAAGAGCCAGTGCTAAATGCGGAGGGACAGCCAATTGTAAATGGCCTGTTATCTAATCAGCCCACGAGGCGGGGTGTCTGTTATGAGTGACAGCGCCGCAGACATTGCAGCACCGCTGCGTGACCTCTCACATTGAGGAACATCAGAAGTTTCATTTCACTAATTTGGGGATATTCTCATTACAACTTTTTTTCCCCATCCCATCAACTTTCTTCATTATGTCAAAATCACGGCCCATAACATTTCCAAAATGGCTGTTAACATCTCATCCAGCTTGTTATTGCTCAGTCATCTCAGCCGAAGATACAGTCATAGCTCATTTATCTACAAGTCTGTTTGTCTTCCTAATGAACCACTAAGCTTCGCATCATCTCTCCCCCCTATACGACCAACAGTCGATCATGAATTGCCACTCCGTGTAGCTCGTACAAATTCATTAAGCAGTCAGTATTGTAGAGAGGCTGCTGACGTATGTGCTCGGATGTTAGAGTATAATCTCACTGAAAATTAGTTACAGCTTAAAGGACTCCATCAGTGTCGGAAATGAAACTCTAGAGGGAAAGTAAATTATGAAGAGTAGTATGGTTATTACATTTTCAGATTGTTTTTTTTATTTCATCGGAGTTTCTTGGCAAATACTCTTCTGTCTTTTGCTCTCTGTTTTCTGTCTATAACACGAACATTGTGACTGTATTTAGTTTGAAACCAATGCCACTCAGAGATTAAAACTGGGGGTATCAATCAATTCAAATATTTAATCTCGATTAATCCCATGATTGTCTATAGTTAATCGTGATTAATTGCAAATTTTTTATCTGTTCAAAATGGACCTTAACAGGAGATTTGTCAAGTATTTAATACTCTTATCAACATACAGTAGGAGTGGACAAATATGCTTGCTTTATGCAAATGTATGTATATATTATATTATTGGAAATCAATAAACACAAAACAATGACAAATATTGTCCAGAAACCCTCACAGGTACTGCATTTAGCATAAAAATACACTCAAATCATATCATGGCTAACTCAAACCCAACAGACAACAACAGCTGTCAGTGTGTCAGTGTGCTGACTTGACTATGACTTGCCCCAAACTGCATGTGATTATCATAAAGTGGGCATGTCTGTAAAGGGGAGACTCGTGGGTACCCATAGAACCCATTTTCATTCACATATCTTGAGGTCAAAGGTCAAGGAACCTGTTTGAAAATGGCCATGGCAGTTTTTCCTCGCCAAATTTAGCGTAACTTTGGAGACAACGTGTTCACTTTGACAACCCTAATTAAAACATTAATATATATTTTTTTTTCAATTATTGAAATGAAATAAAGATGTCAGCAATATTCTTATTCGCCTCCATCTTTCCTCCATTCCTCCACTTCAGGTCTGATCCTTTTATTCTAGCTTTTCTCTGATATGAGTAGCTATAAAAGATATGTGTGAGAGGAGGGGGAAAAAGATGGATGACTTCACCTCCCACAATGCTATACTGTATGTCGGCAGTCAATGAAAGACCCTTGAAACTCGAGACAAAATGCTCCAGTGAAGTGACTTAAGGGAGACATGGTGAGAGAGCGGCTGCGCACATGACAGCTTTACAACAGCGAGAGCAAACTGACAGTAATGTCTGCCTGTTCTCACAGGAGACAGGGGGCTGACAGGCAGCTGCAACTTTCATACAGCGAAGTGGCATCTTACTCAAACCCCAAACACACTGAGAAATATCTTTCTTTTCTCACACATACACACAGTGACATTTCTTTCTTCTAAATTGTGCTCAAATTAAAATAATTCTATCCAGAGGGGGTGCAAAGCTGACAGTACACCCATCTTCTTTACCACGAGCGGCAACATTTTGCAGCCATTGGTTTTCTTTTCTACACCATATAACTCAAAAGGGAAATCTCCCCTGCCTCCAACCCCCTCTGGTCTCCAGACAAGTACTTTATCTTCCTGTCTACAGGCACAGCAGACTAAACACACTCTATAACAGAGGGTGTTTTCTGTCCAAGGCAAGCCTGTCTGGAGGCGGCTGGGTTTGAATCTACTGTTTGAATAACATGCTGCGTCCATATACTTTATCAGCTATGACACAGAGACATAATAGGACATAAATACATGGAGACACACATACACACACCACCTGCCTCCCTTAAAGTGCTTTCATGGCACAATATTAATACACAAACAGTCCATATATAAATATATGTGAGAGCTGAAAGCAAGAAAAGCACCAGCTTTGACAGAGCAGCCTCAAGGAAACTCATTAACGTTATTGTTCGGCTAGTTAGGTCAGAGAAAGTTTTAAAGAACTAGCAAGTAAAAAACATATTTCACATGTTTCCTCACCAAAGCAACGACCTCTGATTTTCAACAAGTAATAGAAAAGTAGATAAAGAACCTTTGAATCTGAAGAAAAGCAGCTAAAAGTGCTGCTTTTATGACCAGAAATAATTCTTTTGAATCAGACTAGGAATGTAGATGGAAAAGATGGAATGAAAAATGTTTTCGCATTCCTAAAAAACTACTCAAGTCACTTCAGTTCTCAGTGGACCCCCCCACAGCCGGCTGTAGATTTTACTGGACAGTCCAGAAGCAGTGAGGTAAAACAGGAACAATAAAAGTCATGAGATTTAATGGACAAGTTTAACTGAGGGAAGACAGACAACTTGTGATGTTGGCAGCTCTGTGTAGCCATGTGATATTCATTGAGAAACACAGTGAGTGTTGTTTGTGCTGCTTTAGAGTTATTGCTCTCAGCGGCACAGAGAAAAGAAGAAACGATGAAGAACAACAGCATCCATTTTTAACTCTACCCCTCGTGAGCACTTAATATTTTCATTCATTTTCCTTTGTAGTCGCCCACATTCAGTGAGTGAAGATCAACACTGCCTCCCCCTGGATATGAAGTAAACTTACAAACATGACAGACACCAGCAAAATATTCAAGAACTACTCTAAATTTACGTGAGAGTACTGAAGAATGTGCTTTCAAATCATAAAACATATTTTTTTTTGTGACAGGAAAACATGTGACTGAGATGTGTAAACAAAAGGCTTGTGCCCTATGAGGCAGTGAGACACAGATAGAGGAACTTTCAACATTATTTGATTACGTTATTGGTATCACAAGCCTGTCTATTTATTCAATTCATTTAATCTATTTATTTAATAGTATCAAACACAAGCAAACATGTCATTTACTATAACTTTGGTGCTATCATTTGATCACAATATGTGAGCTTATAAGCCTTCACTCGTGGATATGTATAAAGTTCTCTGTGGAGAACAGAGTTTTTAAGATAACAAGAAAGAGCGGAAGTAGCCATTTCAAGTCCGCGCATGGACCAAGTACGGACACCTTCTGGGCACTGCCAGGGCGCAGTGGAGCAAGGCACCAGACTCCAAAACTGCTCCCCGGGCGCTATATAGTAGCTGCTCACTGCTCCTAATACAGGTTAAATGCAGAGAGTAAATTTCCCTATGTGCTGTGTAGAAAAAAAATGTGTGACAATAAAAGCTAATTTACATTTGAGAGGTAGTTTTCTGGGAGTACCTGTGCAGGTAAGAAAATGTAAACAAACCAAGAGACATTCATCCACCAAGTCAGTGGAGAGACAAGAAACATAACATTTAGTGCTGCTGGTTGTAATCTCTATAAAAGAGAGGAAATGTAATTGTGACCTTCTCCGATTTGTTTGAGTTAATCCCTACATAGTGCCAAGAGTAAATATACCTTAATATAATATCTCCCATATGGATATTCCTTACTGGTGTGCACCAACGCCAGCCAAATGACAGATTCCTTTGTCTGTATCTAACGATCTAAATGTCAGTACAGTGTGGGCTGAGTTGAAAGTTGCCATGAAAGTTTGTTAAAGTAATAAAAAGGCCGTCACAGCAGGCCTGTGAGTCACCACTGAGCCTTTCGCTCCCATTGTAATAAATGTTATTTTCCTTCAAAGACAAAACAGTATATTTTTACCTCTGAATGTTAGCTGGCCCCTGAGACGCCCACCAGGCTGTCCTCCTCAGCCTCATCTAAAGCCTCACCAGCATCACTTGTCAAATCCTCCTGCAACCACATCTGTGGTGTGGAGCAGGGCAGATGTTCTTATTTCTGAAGCTGATTTAAGTGAGTCAGTTTCTCAGGTTGGTATTAATCCAGCTGATTTTGAAGTTTTCACAGCCTCTTGCCAAAATGAATAAGCATGTACTGGAACAGTTTCTCAGTTTCATTCAGTTAAGATGGGTTCTTGCCTGGAGGTAGAACTGGTTTCCATAGTTACACCGTGTATGAGCTAGCTTTAAAAACATCCTTTTAAAGTATGCTGTCAAAGCAGACAAGGAAACTAGCACAGTTCCTCATTTGTGCTTATCTAGATATTGTTTTCAACTCACCTACTGACATTTCAAGCTTTTTTCAGCCAAATAGTGCCAGCATTACCACACATAATCTTTGCTCTGTTTCTTTTGAACCAGTGATTCAGAAGTACATTGAAGGAGCGACTCCGGCAACCGACGGCAGCCGCTCCGGGAACTTTGGGGGCTGCAGTAGCTCAGTCCATAGGGACTTGGCTTGGGAACCGGAGGGTCGCCGTTCAAGTCCGCGTATGGACCAAGTACTGAGTGTGAACTGGTCGCTGGAGAGATGCCAGTTTGTCTCTTAGACACTGCCGAGGTGTCCTTGAGCAAGGCACCAAACCCCCAAGTGCTCGGGGCGCCTGTCAGGGGCAGCCCCCTCATTCTGACATCTCTCCATTAATACATGTTTGTGCATGTGTGTGTATTTCAGGCCTGTGTGTACTGTGTAAATAACAGAGTGAAAAAATTGAATGTCCCCTCAGGGATTAATAAAGTGCCTTTCTTCCTCTTTCTTCTTTTCTTCTTCCTGGGCTGGAACAGTGAAAAAAATGAGTAAAACAACAGACCTACCTTTGTTGTCTTCATGGCCTGGGTTTAGCATTGAATAGAGATGATCTCATCATAGTCCAAACAGTCACCGACTTCCTTTTTTTAAGGACAAGAGGACCAGGTCATATTTACACATGAAATTGAACAGTTCTATAAAGTTTCCTTAATTGAGAGCATCTGTATTTTCTCTTTGTCCACATAGGGGGATGTCCTGTTTGGCACAAAACAGCACAACATCCAAACCCACTTTTAGACGGTCCCGATTCCTCTCGATAAATTATAAGCCCATGGCATCGCGGTTCATTTGAGTTGTACACATTTCCCTGCCTGCAATTTATTTGGTTTGCCATATAGCTTTGACACATGTACAGTGAAATTGAGTGGTGCTTGAATGTCTATTGTCTATTGTCTATGTCTATGTCTAATGTCAGGCTGACCGGGAGAGAGCACTGGCGCCTGGGAGCAAGCGGCCGCCGGAGCCCGGGCTAGCTAACCTTCTTGTGGGCTAATGAGTCTGAAGAACTGGGCTGGGTGGACTCAGTTGATGGAGCCAGTGGCGTTTCTTCTTCCTTAACTCTTGGTTTCTTAAAATAACACATTAAAGAACTTTTTTTAGCCATTGTTGTGTACATTACATCGACTGAAAAGGAAGCCAACGTTAGCTAGCTAGCTAAAGGCAGCAGCATCCTGGAGTGTCTGCCTGTCGGAACGGTCGGAACCATGGCAACCAATTAGTTCCGGCCGGCTCACTACAGCTTGTTTAATAATATTAAACACACACAACAAGTGGACAATAAATGCAGTTTACATGTATTCATTTTCTTACATAAATGTTTATATTTTTGGAACAAAATGTATTTTGATCAAACTTGGCTGGGTGGGCCAGTGGGTAATGTGGGTGGTCCAGCATCACAGTTCTATAGTGCAAAACATGTTAGTAAAAAGGCAGCAAAAAGGTTATAGTACAAAGTACAAAAACATATACCAGATATAAAAATACAAGGAGATAGATAGATAGACGGTCAGATAGATAGATAGATACATAGATAGATAGATAGATAGATAGATAGATAGATAGATAGATAGATACAGTAGATATATATATAGATAGATAGATAGATAGATAGATACAGTAGATAGATAGATAGATAAATACAGTAGATAGATAGTTAGATAGATACAGTAGATAGATAGATAGATAGATAGATACAGTAGATAGATAGACAGATACAGTAGATAGATAGATAGATAGATAGATAGATAGATAGATAGATAGATAGATAGATAGATAGATAGATAGACAGATAGATAGATAGATAGATATATAGATAGATACAGTAGATAGATAGATAGATATATAGATAGATAGATAGATAGATAGATAGATAGATAGATAGATACAGTAGATAGATAGATAGATAGATAGATAGATAGATAGATAGATAGATAGATAGATATGGCTACTTTTCTGCTCAAGGTAAAATTACATTTTTTATGTCCAACACAAAGATGTTAAGATGTTAAACTCTGGCTGTCTATAAACTTTCCTCACCAGCCGGGCGTACAGTAACAGCTGACTGAAGACCAACAATGTAATGGCAGTTGCTCTTCTTTTCTGCCTCTATACAATCTTTGTGGGCCTTCACGTTGCCTCCGCCCTCTTCTGTGCTAAACGTCATCGGTATCCGGAAGCTAACAATCCCGTGATGTCAGGAGGAGCTATAGCACATAGCACAGGAATGAGTACAAGTGACTTTCTCTTGAGTTAATGTGGACTTAAAACTTGTTCAGCGGTTCCTGTCAGCTAAAAGTTGAGCTCCATTGTCGTCTACCGACATGGGGTTACCGGGGTTACCGGCTGTCGGAGGATGTATCCATAACAACGGTGATGAAGAAGCCTCTCATAGGATCTAACGGGATGCCGTCGTTAGGCTAGTCTCTCCGGAGCCTGAGGTCAGATTCATCTACCACACACAGAGCTAACAGGCTAGTTAATATGGCTCGGTTGTTGTTGGAGCAGCTGTCAGATTTCGGGGACTATACTGGAGGTAAAGAGCTGACTGACATCTTTAAACTGACTAACAACAGTCTGTCAAACATCCGCCTGAGTCCAGATGGACGTCACCTTCATGTCATCCTCCACAAACCTAAGGTCGGTCTTGTGACTTTTGATAAGTATGAGAGACCCCATCTGGCCCAGAACCAGAAGAAGCTGGACTTGAGGTGGACAAGGACTGTGCCTATTGTGGATGTTTTGTACTTGGATCATAATAATAACAACAGCAGCAGCAGCAGGGACACATCATCAGCAGCTGTGGTGGTTTATGAGACTGGAAAAGCTGAGTTTTGGAGATTCCAGGAGTGCAAAGCTGGCTGGCATCTCCTGCAGACATCAGATCTCTGCAACAGCCCCCGAGCCAAAGTGGTATCTGTGTGTGCCTCCTCTAATCTCATCATCTGGTGTGAGGAGAGGCCTCCCTCAGAGAGCACCCCTGCTCTCAGCTCCACCAGGAACAAGCTGAGATACTGTGTTTGCAGACGGGACTTCCAGGTGGAGGAGGGGGCTGTCAGCTTGGGAGGAGTGAAAATCGCCCTCCACAACAATCCTAAATTCACTGTGGTCAGCTCAGGTGAACACGTGCACCTTCTTCCCATCTTGAAAGTGAAGTTGAGTGCCTCCAAGTTTTTCATTTCCTGGTCTCCTCGCCAGGACTCCTTCACAGTCAGCACCACATGTAAAAACACTCCCCTGAAACAGCTTTCGGCTAAAGAGTCTGACCTAAAGCGGTTGGTGACAGACTGTTTAGGATATTTATCAACTCTTGACCCGCCTGAGATCTACGACTACTCTCCTACAGGCTGTGGAGGCCTGCTGCTGCTGCTCAGCACCGGCTGGGTGTGTCTCCTGCAGAGAGATGGGACGCTACGGCGGGTATACAAACTGGCAGACAACTGCGTGGTCAAATGTGGTACTCACACCAGCCTCTGCATGTACCAGGACACCCTGGCGCTGCTGGTGGGGCAAAACCTGCATCTGATAGACGTGAACTGTGGCAGAGAGCTGGAAAAGATCACGCTGAAGAAAGAGGGGCTGTTGTATGTAAATCAGGCTGAGAGATGTGCACCTCACCTGCTCTCAGAAAGTGGACTTTTTGTGGTTGTGGACAGGGAGACGGACTCCAGAGATTGCAACTCTAAGCTGAAGCCCTCTGGTTTCGGTGCGGTGGAGAGTATTCATCCCGGAGCCCTCCTGGTGGAAGCCGTCTTCGAGGAGGCCTGTAAATACTACCAGCAGAGGAGCCTGAGCAGCACCCAGCTCACTGTGGACACGCTGAAGAAAGGAGGGAGATTCCAGGCTCCCATCTCTTTAGCCTCCATCCTCAGGGACTACCTCAGCGCGGGGTCGAGGCAGAAAGGAGCAGCGCCATCCCAGAATGGAGGAGGAGGAGGCGGATGCCCGGCGGGGCAAGACAAGCTAATGGGCTCTCTGGAGGCTGAGCTCAAGGCTCTGGTCTCTCTGGAGGAGGTGAAGGGGAGTTTAGTGAGGGGGAATGTTAAGGAGGTGGAGGCGGTGTGTGAGAGTCTAGTGGAGAAAGAAGTAGCCAGGCTGCTGTCGGCCTCTGAGCTGGATAAAGATTCTCTGCTTTACCTCAACTCCATCTTCAGCATCTTCCCCTGCCAGATGTGGAGAGCAGCGCAGGCCGCCCTTCAGCTCCACTCCAGCAGGGAGGGCTCTCTGTGCAGCAGGGCCCCCCCAGACGTGTGGAAAACTGTCCTCAGTGCTGCCGTGACGCCCAGCGCCCCGTCCTCCCTCCCACTCACAAATGGCGGGATAAAACACAATCATACGCTCAAAGGTGATCCCATCGCCAACTGTAAATCCAAACCTACCACTTCCCCAGCTGCTCTGCCGGTGTTTGAGCTCCTCTGCCACTCAGTGTTCCGCTTCCAGCCCGACTGGCTGCCCGGGTTCCTCGAGCTCGCCCAGCAGCAGCAGGGCTCGGCCGGCCTGGGCCTCAGCCTGGCCTCTTCCTCCTGGGGCTTCTCCAGCGGGAGAGGAGGCGAGGGCGGGGAGAACAACGTGCCTCTCTACAAGCGAGCCCTGTGCGTCGTGTCCAGCCTGACCCCGGACAGAGACCAGCGGCAGGACATGGAGGTGGAGCTGCTGCTGGTCAGCGGGCGGCCCAACGCCATCCTGCAGTCGCTGAGGATCCTCATGGCCAAGCAGCAGTGGGAGCGGGTCACCCAGGTGGCCGGGAAGTTCTGCAAACAGAGTCCGCTGCTCAACAAGGAGATTTTCACCACCCTGCTGTGCGAGGTGGCTCAGCACAGAGACCTGGACCCCTATTTGGACCTGCTGTGGATGTTGTGCCCCGAGGACCTCACCGTCACCTCCATTCTCAACTTAGTGCTGAAAAACCTGCCCTCCAATAACACCCCTCCATCTTCCTCCACCTCCTTCTCCTCCATATCCAGCGCAACCTCCTCATCCCCGGCTCCCTTCGCAGACTCCCACAACAGCCAGTTGACCATCGGGCTGTTGAAACCTCTGCTGAGAAAAGTCCTTCAGAGGGAGACCAAGCCTAGCCAGCGTTACGCAGACATCCTCCAGTCGCCGACATTCCCCCCTCCCGCACCTCCTCGCCAGCCCACAGAGCAGCCCAGGACTGTCACAGATCCGAGCACGGACTCATCTCTCGGCGACGACACCGCCCCGGCTTCTCTCGCAGAAACACCGGAACAGCAGTCGTCCACGTACACAAATGTCCCGAGAGCCAGGGTGGCACTACCCGCTAACCCGGTCTGATTTCCACAGACATGAACAAAACCTGTCTCTTAAAAAAAAACATTCCAACACAGAAAATCTGACCAAACTGTGAAGCGGTTGCGTCTTGACAATCAAATTAAAACCGAATAATATCAGTATATTACAGGTATCATCAGTTAATTGTGATATTTCATGGTGTTTTTAAAAAAAAAAAAAAAGATTGCAGATGAAGTGTGACTACTAGAAACTATGAAATGACTACTGAAGATCGTACCAGTGTAAATACCGCTGGTAATTTTAAGTCTTAATGTGTATATACTGTATCTGCAATGTTATTTATCTCTTAAGCCTTAACTGCACGTGGATGAGAATGTTTTTTGCATATAGTCTTGCATTGAATGAGCTTAGCCTTTATCAGAATACCAGATAATATATTGTGTTAATCCGCTCAGTCAAAAACAAAGCCACTAACTCCCATTTTTTTGGAGTTGATCAAATCTGTGTGTAGAATAGCCTTTGTCTTTGCCTTTAAAGTAGCAGATGTCCGCTAATTGTAGCCGAGTATAGCTGCCTTTCAGTGGCCGATGTCAAAGTGTGTTCATGCAGTGGGTAATCTACTGAGACAGGCTGGCCTTTGTGTTTGAATGTTTGTTTTAAGTATGGTTTAGAAGAGGAGGAGGGGACAGGGGTCCAAGGTTCCTTTACTGACTTCTAGTTTCATTCTTAAGATATAAGTGCTTAAACATTAACCTGGTTTCGATGGGCTCAAGCAGACCACGTAACCTCTGTAAACCAAACCCAAAACAGGCTGCCTGCCCGGCTTTTGCTTCCATTTTTCAATCTCCGTCATCCATTTCCGTCTCCAGACTCCATCTTGTCCTCTCCCGACTCACAGGACATTCCAGACATAATACCCAGTAGAAGTGACTCACAGTCCGACTTTAAATTCAATTTTCGGAGGTAATTCTGTTAGGAATCGAGCTGTGACTAGCACAGACGCCCTGCTGCTCGCATAAGGTCACGTACGTCCTCCTTCATGGACCCAGTGAGGGTAACGTTATTAGAGATGTTAGGTCCTTAGTTTTCTCCACGCTCTGGAACCGATTGCACTTTTACATCTCCCCAGTCAGTATTTGTTTGTACCACGCATCTGTTGAAATGAATGTTTTCTGATTTAAGTGCCGTAAACAAAAGTATATATTTAAGTGCCTATTGTCTCTGTTAATGTCTGAGCAATCTATATAGCTCGTTTTAATCAAAGAAAGTGTTTCTTTGTATGTAAATGTGGAGCCCGCCGAAACAAAATGTTATTTATTTTGTAACAATCTTTTGAAAGAAAGGACAACCTTTTGAGTTACTGACAGAGAATCTCTTGTGACAATCAGACTCCAAAATGCCACAGAACAATCAGAGTGCCTGCTTTTCATTTACAGTGTAGCGTCACATTCCTGCTGGGTCTCCTCAGCTTCTCATATCCTGGAGAAAGAACTGGAGGTAGATCAGAGGAGAGCAGCACTCAAAAGCTTTTTTTTTTTTTTCATTTTAAACATTTTAATTTCCATATGAAACCTGCTGATATTCTTACTAATGGTGTGGTTCCAAGCTCTGTACACTTAAAACAAGCATGACAAAAATCTGTGTGACTGATTTAAGTTCAGTGCCATGAGTTTCGCTGTGTACCAGACATGTTTCAGCCCATCTGAGAGGCAACGGGAACTCCCTGACTTTCCCAGACAGCCCACTAAGCCTGATGTCACGACTCGCACAGATGTTAAATATTAATTTACTTTAAACTTTTGCTTCTGGTGTCTGTTAACAAATAGGAATTCCTTTTTTGTTTACCTTTTGGCGATGCTCTCCTTCAAGCGTTATTTAAAAAAAAAAAAATGTATACAAGTATTTATGATCTGATGCTGTATGCTATTAAACTGAAGATAAAACTTCTGTTTGCTGTCTGGAGTTTTGCATATTAAGTTACTTGCTCTGCAGCAAATGTGAAGCTCGTGATATTCAGTGTGTTGTTGGGACTGATGTTTTGATTTCTCTCAGTACATATCTCTGTCAGCTGCAGCTTCCTTTTAATGGAACGTCCAAACATGTAGTTCAGGTTTGTTCAGCTCTCTCAGCATATTCTATTCACACTACTGCACAACAATAGGTCTAGCTGACAGATCACACACTATTCAGTCCCAAACAACAAACATGTCAAGGCTAATACACTCTTTTTTAAGTTTATTTACTCAGTTATTTGCAGCTAATTGAGTCTAACCTGAAAAACAAGTCTACTGATATAATGGCTTAGCTATGTCTTGCACACACAATTATTCATTCACGTGATCCACTGCCCCCATTTCTGAGTTTCACCTCCATGGACAAATCTACTTACAGCTGCAGTTTTGTGTGTGTGTGTGTGACCTAGTGGAAGGATTTGAGTGTGTAAAGGCACTCAGACGTTTACATGGTCGGAGTCTATAAGAGGAATGTTCAGTCGTTACCCATTAAGCTTCTCTTTAACTAACTCTGAAAACAACAGAAGCAGAGGTAGGACACCGAGTGTGTGGCTGCTGGTTCTCGCAGCAAATATGCAGTTTCCACATGGGGATGTGAGGGAAGTGAGTCCTATATCTTCAGCGTGAGAGGCAGAAGGTAATAAGAGGCTGAGTCTTCCCAAAGGGCAACAAAAATGGCAGAGTGCTGCAGAAACAGTCATAACCTGATACCTAACATCCCTCAGCCAACCTCTCTATTCTCCTCCCTCCTCTCTACCTCTTTCTTTCTCTTTCACTCTGTGTCACACGTTTCCTTCTGTATCTCGTATTACAAGGGTTTGAGTCACGCTGGCGCTGTAATGCCATCGATTCACTTGTTCTAATTATAGATGGCATCCTGTAAACAATAATAAATCTAAACAGAGGCCGGCCGGCACCGTCTGTTCCTCTGTCCTCTGCTCGTCCCCGAACTAGCTGACTGTATGCTGCAGAGCTGCACTAATGAATGCATCAGTGGTAGGATAACTGCATTAAAGGACATTTTCATAATTTATGTTAATGAGACTCGGGCTGGGGTTATATTTATATTACACACAAGTCAGAATTGCCTACAGAAAATCAACTACTTTTGAAGGTGCTGATAGATTTAATAACCATATAGCTGATCCTGTTTTGTTTCCCATGACCGGACTATAAATGAGCCTGCAGATCATTAGCCTAATATTACATTTGCACTTCAGCATACAAATGAAATCACAGCCGAACCAAAAGGCTGTGATTTCATTTGTATGCTGATTGGCTGAAGGATTGAATACATCATTTATGCAAATAACCAGTTTGGGTCGCTGCGATTGCCAAAGACAAAAGCCTGCTGCATGAATGGACTCTCCAAAATGGATTTGCATTGTTGAAAATCTGTTTCCAATTGGTTTGGAAGATGATTGCTTCTTGTGAGGAAAACAACATTGTTAGCTGTTGCTTTGTTTTACCTCAGTGCAGTCACCAGGAAGACACTGGGGGGTTTTCAAATCCTCCATCCATGTCTGTTATTGTTTGACCATTATCTAATCAACACAGGGAAGCAATAATCATGTTACTGAGAAATCTGAAAATAAAAGTTAAAGCAGCAGTGGGTAGAAATGGAGCAAATATGATTAAAAAAAGTCATTTTTATACAATGGTCACTATATCCTGACAGTAGTGCGAATAATGAGATAGGTTATCTGAAAAAAATCATGTGCCTCTGTGTCCTCAGGTGCTCCTAATGACATCAGCAAGATTTCACAGGCTGGAGGTAAACAACTAATCAGAGCCGAGCCGGAGTCTTGCCGTTTCTGAGCAGCCGTCAATCACTCGCAAACTCCGATCAAACAGTCAAACTAGGCAGCGCTGATCAAATATGAATCTATATTCTGTTACTGTAATGCCTATTTCTCACCTGAAATGTTTTCAGAAACATCTTGTAGTGTACTGTTTAGCTGTAAAATTAGTAAATTTGTGACATTGACTTGATTTGGGACTTGAAATACCAAGCACCGCCCACCAGCCGGAACACAGCCAATAGGAACGCTCTCTTTCTGAAATGACCTGTGATTTTTTAAAACCTAAAAACAGAACCATGAGAAAGTGCAGAAGTCTAGTTATCTCTCAGAACACTTGAATTACAATATGCTGAAAGGTTATTATGGAATTTGTGCCCAATGATGCCAAAAAATGTCTGCCTACTGCACCTTTAAATCTTTACAACTTAGTTTTCAACCAGCTCCTCTCATTATGTTCTGTTAATCTACACAGTATCACATGAGTGGGGAACTTAGAGATAACATAGATGCATGACTGTAATCATGATCACAAAGACACACCGTCTTTGTCTACCATCGTTAATCACAACGTGCTTTTAACTGTTTGTAGGACTGTACAGAGACTGTGTTTGTTACCGTAGAAGAGTTTATTAAACTTAGTTTCTGACAAACTGTTGCAGTGTGGTGAAGGTTCATGTATGATCCAAAGAGGTTTGCTGGGCTACAAATGTGCACCGTGAAAAGCACTTTCACGGTTTGTGTGGAAAATAGAGTCTGACTGATCTCTGAGATTCCACTCATGTTCCGGCTAAAAGGTAGAAAAATGCACAGCAGACTTTGTTGATCAGTGGCAATTTTTTACTTACAGTAGTTTTCACAACAGCTGGCAGAAATGTTCACAACCTTTTCATCACATTGAGCAAAAGGACCATATAAAGTGCTGTGTAACAGAAATATAAAACACAGTACAAAGTACAAAAATCAGCATTATGGAATCACATCAGTCAATATCAATATGTACAAAAAAAACATATTTGCAAGCAAAATGATAACAAAGAACTTGCATCGTATAGCAGTGATATGGTGACATCAGTCATACAAAAGGGTTTATTCAGTTCATGATTCATATAAAAAATGTGCTTTGATTTCCAACATTAGTGCAAGTGTAATTAAGAGTTTAATTAAAAAGTGTTTCCCATTGGAATTAGGTTGCCGAGCCATGACAGTGAACAGACAGAGGCTGGCACGTTTATAAAAAAGCCTGTTGGCACAGTAACACACTGCTGCTGCTGCCGACATCACTCTATATAGAAATGTGATCAAATTTACAGTTTGAAATATAAAGCATTTATTCTCAGAAGCAGCTTAGTTCACACATTAAATAATTAAAAAACATTTATGTAATACAATAAGTCTCTTTGAAATGATTATTTAAAATGATGAAAAAAAATCCCTGCAGATTCCCTTACGCCCTGCGTCCCCCTGAGGTCAAGTCAGAGATGCTGAGTGTGATGTTTGACATGTGTTTTATGATCACTGCAGTTTGTTTCTGGTGGACACTAGAATTTAAAAAAGACTTCGTAAGTACCTCTTTTCTTTCTTTCTTTTTTCAGTTTATGACTTTTCACCAGAGTGACAGTGTGCCACATCTGTGCAGGAGTGCATCATGTGTCTTTATTTTGTCAAGAGATGATACCACAGTCTTTTAAAGCCACATATGGCATCCTCTCATGAGAGTTTCATCTGGGCCCGCGGGATGTGGTTCATCATTAAGTGGTCGCTGGAAATAGAGACATTAAGAGCGGTCAAAGGCAGGCAGAGTCAAATGAATCAGTCATGTGCTTTCTGCATGACACGTGGATATGTGTGTGTGTGTGTGAATAGATCTAGTAGATGCATGTTTGTGCTACTTACTCATAGACGTCAGAGTACTTCATTCTCCTGTAGTACTTTGCTAGTTTGATAGAGAAGATGATGCTGGGGATGAAGAAGATCAAGCACCAGCCCAGACTGAACCAGAACGCGTTCTAAAAAGAGATCGAGAGAGAAAGAGAGAGCATGGGTACAATGCAGGACAGATAAAAACTAGCCCCTACTCTTCAGACTTGAGAAGAAATCGATTAGTGATGACGATGTGCAGCTATAGGTGGAGCTAACAACATCTGATCCTCACCAGAGACTCCACTATGTGTGAGCAGAGGATAATCTCAGCAGAGTCCACAGCGGCCGCCACCGGCCCACAGCGGCCCACCTGCTGCGTGATCTGAGGGAGGATACACAGATCAGTAATACAGATGCATTACTTTTATCTGCTTTGAGTGCATGCACAGTGTGTTGAAAGTGTCAGAAATGTGAACAAAGTTTACCGTGATGTTGGCCCAGTCAGCATAAACAATGAAGTAACCCAGCTGACAGTCCAAAAACTTCCTGCTCTCCTAGGACCGTGAGAGAGACAAAAGAGAGTAAATTCCACACATTTTCTCCCAGCTTTATGAGGGAAGTCATGAGGAACCAGTGTGTGTCTCTCAGCATGTGGAATTCTGGGTAAATCCTCTGAAGTGACCCGTAAATAACTGCAATGGCAGCGTGATTAGGCAAGGAAATTAGGTTATTTATATAGCCCATTTCATGCACAGAGAGAGGCAATTCAAAGTGCTTCACATAATGCATTAAATCATTAAAGGATAAGTCTGGTGATATTCTGTATTTCTCCTACTGTCAACATTCTAGGAAAAAAACAAAATCACCAACAATTACTTTAATCCAACTAACAAGTATTGTCTGTGCAGCAAAGTTCTGACACAGAGTATAGACCCTGTGCATAAATGAGCCACACTGTTGCACTGGGAGACAAGTTCCTTCATTATGGGTACTGTAGATTATTTTGAATCAATCCCACGTACACAGTCCTGGTGCCGTAAATATTCACTAGAGCACCAGATGTGCATTAAACCGTAGCTTAAAACAGTCCAAAACAAATGCAGTATGTACTGCTGTTTGGCCAACTTTAGCTTAAAACTAGTCTTTTTTACAAAAAACCTGTTTCTTATAGCATGAACAATTTTTGTCTTCACTAGAAAAGAATGGGCTTGGGGTCAAATACAGGGTCAGGAAGTCTGAGGGTATCGAGATTGATGGACTAAGTGGTTCCCAACCTTTTTCCTTAAGGGACCCCTTTTCTATCAATGAGTAAACTGACGACCCCTGACCAAGTGACATATTTCATTTTATAATCAATGCATAACATTTACAGTACAGAACAGATGATAGACTGTACAATTAAGCAAAATAATGAACACAATAACTGCAGGGAGTTTGTGTAAAACGAGCAATTTGGATGAATTTTGAGCAGATTATTTCCTGTGAATGTTGCATCAGAGATGAGTTTTCCTGTTATTTTTAGGAACTTTTAATACAATTCTCTGTCTGTATTATGTTTGTTTTTTTCATTTTTAACAATTATACATACTTAATAGGCTTCCTTTTTGACAAATTCAGAGTTTTCTTCTCCCTGATGCTTGGTTCTATGAGCGCTTTGGTTGTTTTAACAACGTTTAGCAGAGAGGGAAGACTGTGAAAATAGTTTGTGTTCAGGTCTTCACCGTGCCCTTATCCTGTTTATATCTTAGATAATAATCCAAACTTTAAAAATTACAATATCATTAAGTTTTCTTCATGGAAATGAATGCAATGCTGAGATATAGGCCGTATTTTTTATATTTAATTTTTTAGGTCAAGCAGGCCTCGCAACCCCTAGTGGGGGTCGGGACCCCCGGGTTGGGAACCAGTGGACTAACACATTGTTAGTTTAGGTCTTTTTCATGGGAAAATTTAAAACAACATCAGTCTTATCCTTAAACAGAAGATTGATGATGATTATGCAGGTGAAGGGAAGTGCAAGGTAGCTAATTAAAGTAAATGCTTATGTTCCAGTCAATTACAGTGGATTTAAAGTTGGATTTAAAGGTCATTAAAATCAGGCCGGGTCAGTTTGTTCCAGTTTGTTTGTGACGACTCTGAGGTGCTCTGAGGTCTGTCCATGTTTAGTTTGGACCCTGAGGACGGTTAACGGACCACCCAGAGGGTCCACATGATAGGAGGACAGTCAGAGATGTATATGCATTTTAAACCCTAATATACGACACACTGGACTCCAATGCAGACACCTAAGAATTGGTGTAATATGTTCAGTTTTCATTCTTTTTGTTACGGTCCTACCAGCAAAGTGACACAATATGTCATCCCGGACCCCTCAGTACATCTGTGTCTCTTCAATGGAACTACTGCTTAGTTGCTAAAAAGCTTGCATAACTAAATACAATTATACACTCAAAGCAATTCATGGAAATTCCCGCTGTGGATGTGGAACCAATGTGCACATTGTTTCAGCTACAAGCAGCACAACTCCTCCTCGCCCCCTCCGGCTAAATGACTGACCGACCACAGGCATTAGCAGACCACATGGAGCACTTTTTCCTTCCAACTCATGTGACTCGTGGCTCTACTCACGGTCTTGACGATCTGTGTCGTATTCGTGTTGAGGAAGTCTTGTGCTGCGCCGACGTTGCTCAGCACCTCCCCCACTGTTCCCTGGAAGAGCCGGAGAGGAGAAAATGAGCCACGCAGGAAGAAAGAGAGGAGAGTGACCTTTATTCTCGGCAGCTCCAGGTGTCAGTCAGTGCACTCACATTGATTTTGTCCGCCTTGGATCCGAGGCTCTTGATGGTCGAGTTCAGGTTTTCCTGAGGACAAAAGCAATAGAAGTCTATGTTAAAAAAGGAAAAGCAGAATGAGGAGACGGCGGCCGAGATGGGGCAGGCTACTCACCAGTTGTGGGAAGAGGGTTGTTTCTATGTCGGCCTGGATCTGCCTCAGGTCCCAGCCCTCATTTTGGAGCTCTTTTCGAATATCATTGTCAACCTAGATGCAAGCAAATGGTTGGTTAATAGAAAGAACACAAGCATCGGGAAAAAAAATGGCATTCAGTTAGGAGGAATCATGTGACGTGTTCATAGCTCAGAAAAGCAGAGTAAAATGTATTATGTGACTCACTTGTAGTGCAGCAAGCTCATCAAGTCGATCTGCTGTTGTATTCAGATTGATGCTGGAAATGTTGTTCATCTGAGAGAGACAAGCAAAGAACACTGGATCACAATGTTACATGTGGATACATGTACACAAAGATACATGAAAACCCATGAATGATGCCTACCTGCTGTGTGACGGCAGTGGAGTCGAAATCTGAAGCCGTGTTGGAGAAGCTGCGGAGTTGGTTTATATCTTCCGGGGACAGGAGAGTGATGGTGGACAGAGTGATGTCTGTTTTGTCAAATTGCTGCTGGATCTCCTCCGTGTACTGCGTGTGACCGACAGACACGTTTAAACATGTGTTTAATAAAGTTACTGTAGGTTTTGAACATTATTTATTTTGAACAATTTAAAAGGAGTGTCAGGAAAAACTCACTTTAGACACGTTGAGCACGTCTTCAAGGTCAATGAGCTCGGACAAGTGGAGCGTTGTCCACAGAGGCTGGTTTTCTTCACAGTCTCTGCAAACATTAACATCAAATCAAACTTATTTGTATAGCACCGGATTAACGAACCCCCCGCTAACTTTAAAAAGAAAAAATAATGCAAAAACATTTTTTTCTGGGGTGGACAGGTGTGTAATGGATGTCACAAAAGAGCAAATGAACCTAGACTACATGAAGACAAGCCTGTGTTTATGCACGAATCATGAATCACATACCTATAGATATCAGAGATATTAATGCTGGTTTTCAATCCCAAAGATGGACCTATCTCCAACCCTGGAATTAAACCTGGAGTATCAATGAACTGTGGAGAGAGGAGGCAACAATGTTAACACAAAGATATCTCACACAGCGCCTTTGTATTTCTGATGCATGCAGATATGTGTGTGTGCAGGCAGTGGTGGATGACGTACGTGAAAATAAAATAATGAGTAAAAGTACAGATATCTAACCAGAAAATGACTTTAGTAGAAGTTAAAGTCACCTATTAGAATATGTCTTGAGTGAAAGTCTTAAAATATCTGATATTTAAGTATCAAAAGTAATTTTCTGATATTAAATGTAATTAGGTATTGAAAGTAAAAGTACAAGTAAATGCTGTTAATAAAAAAGCAAGCAAGTCTGAGTTTATTCCTCTTAACACGTATACCACCTTAAAAATGGAGGCGGTATTACACTTGAAGAAAAACATCACAATTTAAAGGATTTAGAGAACAAAATACAGTTTTTCCTTCCCTCATAGTCGTAACATAACTACGGCTAAGAGAGCCGTTTGTTTGCACTTGCCAATCATGTGAATGATGTAACTTGTAAGCAAGGACCACTGATTCACCAAAACCTGCTTGCTTGCAATAGTAACGAGTAACGAAGATGCTTAGGGGAAATGTATCGGAGGAAAAAATCTACACATTGTATTTAAGAAATGTAGTGGAGTAGAAGTGAAAATTGACATAAATATAAAAACTCAAGTAAAGTACAGATACACCCAAGACATACTTAAGTACTGCAATCAAGTATTATTGCTTTGTTACATTACACCACTGTGTGCAGGTGTACATTGTTGTTGTTTTTTATCGCTACCTTTAGCAGCTGTCCGTTGCTCCAGGGCCGACAGAGCAGAGTGTACACGTTCCCGCCCAGCAGGAACAGCAGCAGCACCACTATCATGAACAGCCAGGAGAAGAGGAAGCTGAAACCTGCCCCCCTGCAACCACATCCAGGTCAGAGGTCAAACAAGAGGCCAGGAGGTGAAACAGTTTCCATGTTTCCCCCTCTGGATAGGAGCATCGGCTATGCGACTAAAAAATGACATTACATCCAGGAACTCACATCATGAGGAAGGTGCCTCCACAATCTGCCGTGCAGGAGCGCTCTGTTGGGTCCGCTTTGGAGGTCAGACCCACAGGGCCCAGGACCAGACCCAGGAGGTTACACACCACCACCAGGAGAACCACGCAGCTCAGGGCCACACACACTCCCCATCTGGAGAAGAATACACACAGTGATGACTTTCTTTTATGGATTTTTCTTGCATTGATCACGTGAGTTTGCACATCCACATCCTTCTTACCTAATGCTCTCGGCTCTCTCGACCTCTGGTGCGACCTTACCGATTTCTCTCTGCACCTGGTTCAGAATCTCCGACACGTTGGTCAGAGCAGATAAAGGGATGTCATCGGTAACCCGGGAGATCTGTGTTTTTATGTTACCCAACACCTGCTTGCTGTCTAAAAAAACACACACAAACACATATATCTTTTTTTAAATTGATCTCATATCATCTTACAACTAAATAAGTTCATTAAAAAACTAATATTTGAAAGAGAAAGTTAAGGTGTGACAGTATATGTGCTCACTCACTTTGAACTATATCCTTGGTGTCATTGGTCACCGTCTGGGGGATGCTGTCGAAATAATCCTCCACCTGAAAGACAGTGCATTCATTTTCAGAATAGAAATAGTTTTTCAAATATAATGTTTAAATTGAGTCGTATCTTTCTGTCAAGCTCTTTTCTATGAAGAAGTAGCTTTGTTGTAGTCAGCCAGTGATTCAACTCTGTTCACACACCTTAGCTTCAGTGTGTAGCAAAACAATTATTACATCAATCTTTGGTTAAAACTTGTTCACGCTCTTCCCACTATCAAGATTGATGATTATTAGCATATTTCTTTTTATCAGAAGTCACTGACCTCCTTGATTTTGGATTTGAGATTGGCTTTGTTGACTTCATCCACTGCAGCCTGGAGCTCGTTCAAGCCGGGAGTCTGTGGAGAACAACCACAAACATGCAACCGTTGTGACCAGCAATCACATGAAATGACATGTTGTACTTTAAACTCACAGAAGGGGGCAGCAGACTTCAGCAAAACAAACATTTACAAGTTTTCATAGACGTTATTAAAGAGCCACAGGGCCATAATAACATGGGTTGATACCAAAGAACAATGAATGATGTCTCTACTTTTTGTCAATGTCTTATTCTTGTTATCATGATGGAGATTATATATTATATTGTGCATTCCCTTAATACTGATGAGGAGACGAGACAAGATGAGAGGAGAGGGGAGGAGAGGAGAGGAGAGGAGAGGAGAGGAGAGGAGAGGACATAAGAAGAGGAGAGGACACAAAAGGAGAGGAGAGGACAGGAGAGGAGAGGACACAAGAGGAGAGGAGAGGACATGAGAGGAGAGGGCACAAGAGGAGAGGAGAGGACATGAGAGGAGAGGGCACAAGAGGAGAGGAGAGGACATGAGAGGAGAGGACACAAGAGGAGAGGACATGAGAGGAGAGGAGAGGACACAAGAGGAGAGGAGAGGAGAGGACACAAGAGGAGAGGAGATGAGAGGAGGGGAGAGGAGAAAAGACGAGAGGAGACGAGAGGGAAGGAGAGGAGACGAGACGAAAGGAGAAGAGAGGAAAGGAGACAAGACAAGAAGAGAGAGAATGGAAGGAGACAAGACAAGAGAAGAGGAGACAAAATGAGAGGAGAAAACGAGAGGTGATGAAAGGCAAGGAGAGGAGCGGAAACGGGGGGAGGAAAAAGGAGAGGATGAGAGAGGACGAGAGGAGAGTCTGTATGTGTCAGAGTTAGAGGAGTGTAGGAGGAATAGAGAAGAGCAGATGGGAGGAGGACAAATCAGCTGTTCAGACAAAGCCAAAAATGAAGAGCTATTATCATGTGTCACAGTGTCTCAGCCTGCGTCAGAGAGGTAGTTTGTATTGCATAAATGATTCTTCCTGTTGCTTCACGATGATGTCTTGTTAAACTCAGTAACTAGTCCGTTACTTCAGGAAGCTTGTCATCTCCTCTATTGTGTAAAACGACTGAGCTGACGGGAATCTCTCTTTCTACATACTAGGTTACACAGAATCAGTGCTTACAGTGATGGAGGTGTCCAGTGTTAGCTTCTGTAGCTCAGGCTTCAGGTTGTTACAGTCGTTGCAGTTTGCCTTGGATAAAGTCTGATTGATGTGATTTTTAACAGCAGTGACGTTGGCCTGGAGGCGGTCCACGCTGGACTGCAGCTGGGCCAGAGAGGAGTTCAGCTGGTTCAGTTCGACGTTGGTGTCTACAGTCTCTGTTCACACAAATGAAAAACACACAGATATTTAGTGGAGGCACATGTTTCAAAAAGAATAATCATTTAAAGACCATGAGCTTTTTGATGCTGGCTTTGAAATCAAAAGTAATTTAAAAAGCTGAAATGAAGCTCTGAACAAAAAGTGAGCACAATAAGAGAAAGATGATAGAGATATTTCCTGGTTAAAAAAAAAACAAATAAAAATGAAAGTAAATTCATTGCAGTTTTAGTTTTGTTTTTAGCTATAATATATCACTTCCATAAAAAAAAAAAGGAGACAGCACGAATTTCCTGTCATCACATTGAACCACAGAAATTGAATGGCCTTGACCTTCGATTTGATTGTTTCACATCGGACACTCAAGTAGCACAAAGATTAAACATTAAACATTATGGCTATTCCTACACAGTTCTCCAACCATGTCCTTCTGTGACATTATACCTGGCACTAACAAAGGGGTAATAAAACACCCTAACAAAATAAAACTACTGTAAAACTAAAAGTAAACATATAAAAACTATAACCAAACCTTTCTGAAAAATAAAAACTAAACTAAAACTAGTAAACACACTCTGAAAATTAACTAAAACTAAACTAAAACTAGTTAACACACTCTGAAAACTAAAACTAAACTAAAACTAGTAAACACACTCTGAAAACTAACTAAAACTCAACTAAAACTAGTAAACACACTGAAAATTAACTAAAACTAAACTAAATGAAATTGAAAAGTCAAAACTAAAGTAAGATTCAAAACAAATTGAAAATTCTAAACTATTATAACCATGGTCTGGAAGTTTAAACTGAAGAATTGGAAAAATATAAAGTTTATTATTATTTTATTTTATTTATTTGATTATCTAAGGAAGGATGTCATTTTTCATCAAGCTTTTCAATGCCAGGGTAAGAAGTGAAAAACACAATGCACTCATGCATTCAGCAGGACCCCGCCTAAAGTACATGATTACTGATCTCCTGTCAGACATGCACACAAGCGTTTACACGCTCAGACTGAGACAGGACAGACCATACCTTGGTCCAGCAGTCTGACTGAGTGCAGCGCCGGGTCCAGGGTTCCCCTGAATTGCTCCTTGATCTCTGTTCCCAGCTGAGGCCCAATGTCTACAAATCATACAGACAAACAGGTGAGAGGTGGTTAATAATCACGTGTTGAGAGCAGACACTGCATCACAGCCGTTAAGAGCGAACAAAAGTGCTTCCTCTATTTTGACACAATTAGTTCCCTGTTCTTACCGTCTAGGTTCCTGGTAACCTCCTGTACGGTTCTGTAGCTCTCATTCACCACATAGTAGACTTGCTAGAGATAGGCAGAGGGAAAGCAAACCATTTCAAAGTGTGCACATAAGATATTGGTTGAAATACAACATACAGTAGGTCGGTGACTGATTACAGGCGCTAATGCATGGCAGCTTTTTACAAATGAAGAAGAACAAACACAAAGCTAACCTGCCGTTCCTTCCAACCTTTTCTCTTGTATCTCGAGATAAGTGTGTTGACACTGCAGAGTGCAGAGCTGGCCTTTAATCAGTGGACTGACTGGAGAACCGAGGGTATGTTTGCATCTCACACAAAAGCTGTCGATTCACAGCACATTGATGGCGGCGGGAGGGCGGGTGCAGGACGTAATGTGACTAATTGATAAATGATGCCACATTGAGGGCCCAGACCTTTGACCTTTGTATATTTCCATATGCTCTTCATTTGAGAGGTTTTCTCTTACCTGAGGCACAGCAGTGATGAAGGAGCGGATGTTGTCTAGAGTTTTGTTGAGCTCCACTTGACTCTGGTCCACGCTCACTTTGACGGCTTCGTTGCTTTTGAACATGCATATGTTCCCAGCACTACAAACACACACACACACACACACACACACACACACACACACACACACACACACACACACACACACACACACATACACAATGTGTGTTATGAACACAATCCAAGGGAGACACACGCAGAGGCAGCGAGGCATGCACATTCAAGCTGTCTTTATTCGATGCTAATTTCAGATAACACATCATTATGCTGTTCAAAAATACACACACACACACACACACACACACACACACACTCACAGGATAATGACTGTGGTGACGAATGCAGTCCAGTAGAGAGTTCTCCTGCGACAGTGAATGGAGGAAGTCTGCTTCTGGTACATCTTCCCACCACAGTTGCCACAGCAGCGACAGCACGCCAAGAAGAAACCAACTATGGGCATCAGGACGATGTACAGGATGCCGATGGCCGTACACACCAGGAAACCCACTTCATACGTCAGGACCTGAACACACACACACACACACAGATACATACATGTCACATTGTGGTCTGTCGTGACGTCAAACGCCGAGAGACATCAGCAGACGGTTTTACATTACTGTGGTGACAGTCCACAATCAGAGTGGATGAAAGAGTCTCAGTAACTTCAGTCGACTGGGATAAATACACACAGGCTGCTTCAACATTAAACACTCTCAGATTACCAGCTCGAAGGGCTCTGAGGAGGGTGTGTCTGGGTTTTTTTTTCCTCAGTTCGTCTTTGAATATATTAAACTCATGTACATTCACTTACTTCCTTGATGAGTTCTTGATTTGACCGCACTTGGTCAACATCCTCGACGATTTTCAGGATTAGATCTAAAAGGAAATCAAAAAAGGTTTTTGTGACTCTGAATAATACAGAGAGGCCGGGGGTGGCTAATTGCTAGTCTACTCCTCTGTCCCAGTTATCCGAGTACAATAGCCCGGCCATGGGGACAATGTGTCCTGTGCTCCGTACAAACATTTTAATCTCTCACATTGTAAAAGTGGAAATCTGACATGTCCATCTTGTGGTTACTAGGAAACCAGGACAGCTTTCAGGAGAGATAGGATTTTACACACAAAAAAACAATACAAAGCCTGCAGTTTATGGTCCAACTGAACCCTGGGTATTATTCACAATATTCACAACAAAACACAGGAGCAGGTAACTGAGATGTCGTGTTGTTCAGGCGCTATTCACACAAGCTATTTGTGTCGTTCTCACCATCTGTCATATCAGATTGCAGTCTGGCATAAATGTCCCGGAAATTTGCATTTTACCTCATTGCTTTGCATTTCTCCTTTTGTGTTTTACTTTAAAAATACTTTACTTTAAATATTATTCTAATATTAAGCCTCTGTTTGACCCTCCCTGCCTATGGGAAGAACAGAAACATTGATCGTTTCCTTACTGACATTTATAACCTCAGATCTTATCATAGAGCAATGGTTGACGGTGTGTTTAAACAACTGTTGTTGACGCCTACCAGTTCACATGGAAGTGAAACACACGTCTCTTTATGCATCATTAAGTAAGTGGCTATTGAATGAATTCCACTCACAATATCAATATCCAACATGATGATCATGGAGAACAATTACTTTGAACTGGGCAAAGGTTGTTCAACACGTTTTTGTGTGCATTTGTTCTCTATTTTTAAACCAATACCAAGGAGGAAGTAATAGAAAAGGGTTTAATGGAGCAATTACAACATGTCACCGGGGCAGACAAAAGACCACAGGTGTGACACAAGTCGGAGTAAGAGGAAACACCGGACTGAAAACCTCAAAGCAGGACATAAAGGTTAAAGATTGACCGGGCTAATTACAAGAATTTCCATTAACTTACTGATTAACCGATCCTGTCATTTTTCTGTGTTGTATTAGCTTAAGGGGAGTTGAGAGGGTTAAAACTGATGAGTCACCTTTGTCCCTGTAGGGAAATTTTGCATGTGGCAGGACTTCAGCGGAATTTAAATTGCACCTGGTTGCTCTGTGAGCTCACTCCTGGACAAAGCAAACAAAGTAGGGCTGTCAAAGTTAATAACGCGTTAATAACACGTTAACACAAATTTGTTTTAACGCCACTAATTTCTTTAATGCATTAACGCAAATTGCGATTTTTAGGTTGTAGTGGGCTCAGTTATAAAGTGTGAAGATACTGTCATCATATGAAACTAGAAAACCTAAAGATTCCATTGGTACCAACCATGTCATACTAGCTTGTCAGGAAGGAGGTTAAATAACGCTCCAAACATACGCTAAATTTTTGCAAGGAAAAACTGTCATTTTCAAAGGGGTCCCTTGACCTCTGACCTCTGACCTCTAGATATATGAAGGAAAATGGGTTCTTTGGGTACCCACGAGTCTCCCCTTTACAGACATGCCCACAAGTCATAGTCAATTCAGCACACTGACAGCTGTTGTTGCCTGTTGGGCTGCAGTTTGCCATGTTATGATTTGAGCATATCTTTTATGCTAAATGCAGTACCTGTGAGGGTTTCTGGACAATAATTTGATTTGTTTTGTGTCAATAAATGATTTCCGATATTACATATATACATACATTTGCATAAAGCAAGTATATTTGCCCACTCCCATGTTATTAGGAGTATTAAAGCTTCAGTAGGCAGATTTTTATTGGCATCATTGAGCATAAATCCCATAATAAACTTTCAGCATATTGTAATTCAAATGTTCTGAGAGAAAACTAGACTACTGCACCTCCTCATGGCTCTGTTTTCAGTCTTTAAAAAATCTAGCCCATCACGGGAGACTTTGGCCAATCACAGGTCATTTCAGAGAGAGAGAGCGTTCCTATTGGCTGTGCTCCGGTTGGTGGGTGGTGCTTGTTATTTCCTCAACTGATCTCAACATGGCTGCCGGATCACAAACTTTCTCATTTTACAGCTAAACAGTACACTACAAGATGTTTCTGAAAACATTTGAGGTGAGAAATAGGCATTACAGTAACAGAATATTGATTCATATTTGATCAGCGCTGCCTAGTTTGACCGTTTGATCAGAGTTTGTGAGTGATTGACAGCTGATCAAAGAGGGCAGCTGGACGGCAGACTCCAGCTCGGCTCTGATTGGTTGTTTTCCTTCAGTCTGTGAAATCTTGCAGATGTCATTAGGAGCACCAGAGGACACAGAGGAACAATTTTGTTTTTCAGATTACCTGTCTCATGCACTACTGTCAGGATATAGTGACTGTTTTATAAAAACAACTTTTTTAAATCATATTTGCTCCCTTTCCACCTACTGCAGCTTTAAATACTTGACAAATCTCCCTTTAAGGTACATTTTGAACAGATAATGTGCCATTAATTTGCAATAAATGGTGATTAACTATGGACAATCATGTGATTAATCGCGATTAAATATTTTAATCGATTGACAGCCCTAGAATAATGACAAAGTAGACCGGATCCTATGTGTCAGAACAGGATGAGATTCAAGATGTTTGATTAGTGAGTAATACTGACCTTTAGGAAAAGGGTTAGGCTGGACTGTGTGGAGGAAGGACTGGACCAGAGCTGCCATGAAGCCCATCTCCTCTACGGTGTCCTGGTACTGGGGCTGGGTGAGGCTCTGTGGGGCTGCAGCTGCTGGACAGGCGGTCTGTGGGGGGACAGACTGGGCCAGGCTGAGCCCCAGCAGCAACACGCAAACTCCAGCGCTGCCCTGCCACCTCCAACACCTCACGCTCTCACGTAACCCCATGTCTACAGGTGAGACGGACGGGGAAAGACTGGGCCGGACAAAACGGTGCTGATCACCTCATGGCACGGGCTCTCTCCCTCTCTCGATGCGTCTGGAAAACAAGACAAAAAGAGGCTGAATACAATGACACACTCATACGAGGCAGGAGAATGAGAGATTGAAGAAGAAACCCACAGACTGAGTCACAGAGAAAGAGGTCGCAGCACGGTTCGCTACAAAATGGCAACGGGAAAAAAAAAAAGAAGCTGTTTTGCAGAAGAGTTGAACGATGGCATTTTGTAAATGGGAAATATAAATGTTAAGCCAACGCCTATTTTAGTTCCTGAGAAAAAACAATGACCTTTAAGCTTCTGTTTCATACTTCTATACTTAACCAGATACTGTGGAGTTTGGTCAGTGAGTACAGGAAGTACTGACATTTAAAAGTTACAGGAAAAGTCTTGGGAAAGAAATTATTATTACAACATGGTGTGACTGTGGTGTCACTGTGCTGTGTTCATAGTGTAAACACAGAAAAGCTGCCTCATACCAGCATCACCCCTGTTTATCCAAACTCATGCTTGTCTCTCAGGACAACAGTGTGCCCATATGCAGCTCTGTAGAGTCCATGCGGACAATAAAGTGTATATCTAACTTAAATTCACAAAACTCTCACACAATATATAATCATCAACTGTATGATATTGTAGGTGTAGCCCTCTTAAGCAAATAACATCACGTGGGTAAGGCCCTAAAGTAACTGAACACAACTACTTCCTCTTATGGTTAAAGCCAGCTGTGGAAGCATTTGTGTAGATAACATGATGACCCTCTTTAACCTAACCTAACCACACAGCAGCCTGAAGATCTTTAATGTACATATACAGCATCTACAGTATGGAAACCAACTGTCCGAGCAGTTCCTCCAAGTCCAGGTACTTGTCGGGGTGAGGATGTGAGTGAGAGGGTTAAAAAAGTGTGTGAAAAGAGGGACAGATAAGGAAGGAATAGAGGAAAACAAAACACATGAGAGCAGAGTGAGCTGTTTCCTCTCAGTCAACTCACCTTCCTCAGTCGCGCTGCCCTGATCTCCAATGATTCAGTGAGGGGCGTGTGACTCCTACAGACTGTTACGGTCCTGTGGAAACCTGATATGCTCTGCTCCTGCTGTAAAGTTGCAGCTGACTGTGTGCTCGCCTGGCGAACACTGGCACTAAGAAGAGAGGGAGACGGAGGAGGGAGAAAGGGAGGGTCTTAAAGAGAGACCCAGGGAGAGAGAGAGAGAAAGAGAGAGGGAGGGGGTGATGTGGAAAAGAAGAAGAGGGAGAGTTGTGGGAAGGAAGCAAATAACTGGTGGAGTTACCCTCACAACAAACAAATGGTATTTTTTCCACTTTGCTTCCTGGATTCTGAAGGGTGTCTGTTACAGTAAGGTTAGATATGTTTTTTGCTGGATAAAATTCACCCAGTATCTCCCAGTGTCAGCCCACATCCGCAATAGTGTGTGGCGTCCAAACAAGCAACAACACAGCCCAAATATGCAGGACAACATATCTGGGAAGGATACACTTGGGGGAAGGAAGTTTTGTGAACACAGCAACATCTGGATGTTGCCAAGAAATCCTCAAAAATATTTCAGATTGTCTCCATGTTATCACCAACAAGTCAAGACAAGTATTAAATCATTGCTCTGCAGACTGAACTACGCCCAGTGTTTACTACTTTCAGGAGAAGAAGAACCGCACTAGAACAAGATGGAGACATCACTAATACTCACTTATAATCTTCTTCTGCCACTTTGACGAGGGAGAGAAGAAACGGAGACAACTCTTCTCAGTTCATCAGTTTATGAAGTCCAGTTGGTCAATTTGGTCCCTAATCTGCTCGGCCTCGTGACTCCGCCTGCCTGCTCTGTAGATCGTCTGTTACACCGATGAGAGAGAATAAATTTACATGAATAGGAACACGATGGACAATAGGAAAAAATCTGATTTCCCTTTCTAACCTCTACTGATGCAAATGAAGCAGAAGGAAGGAGTTCACCCGTGTCTGTCCTCGTCACTGGTTTTTTGCTTATCAGGTGTACAGATCACTTGTTGATCACTCGTCCCTGGTTCACCTCAACCAGAAGTCATCAATTACAGGCTGATCTTTTAATCTGATACCAAGAGAGCTCTTACCAACTGGCTTTGGCAGGTGAAGACTAGCGAGGCCTTGCAGTGCTGCCAGTCGGTGGTTGTCCTCAATGATTCTGTGCTCCTGAAACAACAACGGCACCAGATTCCTGCTGGTTAGTCTGTTAAGTGTTGCGATGAGGATGTGATCCCTCACTGGCTTCCCAACCAGTGAAAGCACCGTTTTAACCATTACGTCAGGCTGAAATGGTACAAAATTGTAACATAAACTACTCATGATATGGTTCAAAGTTCTCAAAAAGCTAGCAAGCCAAAAGCTAGTGTAACTGATTTATCACACATACAGATCCCAAGGTGAAGAATTAGCTTCAATACACTAATACCAGACACTACTTTGTAACTTTTATTAGATCAAAAGGTACACATCTGAAATATGTCATGAGCCTGTTATGGAAAAGCTTTAAAGAAAATGTACTTTTTAGTAAATGGTAAATGGACTTGGACTTATATAGTGCTTTTCTAGTCTTCTGACCACTCAAAGTGCTTTACACTACATGTCAGCATTCACCCATTCACACACACATTCATACACTGATGGCAGAGGCTGCTAAGGTGCCAATTTTGCCCATCAGGATCTAATCGAAATACTCATTCACACACCGATGGCTATGCCTTCGGGAGCAATTTGGAGTTAAGTGTCTTGCTCAAGGACACATCAACATGTGACCTAGAGCAGCCGGGGATCAAACCACTGACCCCGATTGGTGGACAACTTGCTCTTCCCTCTGAGCCACAGCCGCCCCAAAGTACTAAAAAGTACTGATCTGGAGTGTCAACTCTCTGCTCTTCTGTCTCTGTTTTGCCTTTTTGTTGTACAGTATATCGGAGTTGCTTGTTTGATTCATTTATTGAGAAAACAGACACCTACCTCTGCTTCATCATGTATCTATTACATGCACTGCCATTGTCACAGTTTCATTTGTCATTTAATATCATTCCTCTTTTCTTGCCAACCAACATGGCCACAATCTTCTACATTAGTTGTGCCCTGCCAAGACGGGATGAATAACTTGCTAAAAAAAAAAAAAAAAACTGTTGACAAATAGGTCACACTGAATGGTGCCCTTGACAATTTGGTGTTTATTAACTCAGAAACAAGGGCTGCAGTGTCTTGTTCACATTCCACTTGAAACTTTCTTTCAATAAGGAACATTCAGTAAACTGTTTTTGGCACAGCTCGCTTTTTTTTCTTTTTTTTTTTTTACTTTGTTTTCTTTGAAAGAGCTGGTGATTTTAAGAATTCACTGAGGTCAGATTTACCAACGCATACTTGAGTAATTGGTTCCCCCGACTACTGGAGACAATTTCAGTGATTGGTTTAACTTCTTTACGGTATAATTTTGTGTGATTATCCTAAGTTACGATCAGATCCGTGCGATAAAAACATTCTCACATCACAGTAACAGATATTTTTCTATCAAGAATCATCAGTCCAATAACAACAAACAAGTTTTTCAGTGAAAATTCATCTTTATTGATACCATACATGAATCATCAATGACAGAAACCTGGCAAAAAATATAGATATAAAATCACCCCTATGGTGAGGTGCTACAGGAGCCAGCTATTGGTGAATTGCCATTTCAGCTCTGTCTCACATATCACAAACCCTCATTCCCTAAATTATGTCAACTTAGGAAACACAGGGCGTTGAAAAGTTCCCCCTAGATCAATTCTGTGTCGGCCTGCTGAGTAGATACACCACAAAAGTAGACTAGGGGTGCTAGAGACAATGAGTAAGGACTTAAAACACAACAGCCTGCAGCTCGGTGTGGATTTACAGACGGCATTTCTGCCAGATATAATGATGGAGGAATTTCTGACAGGCTGCTCAGTCGGTCCTGGGAGACCTCTGCTGGGCGAGTTTGCAAATTACTATCCAATAGCTGTCAGCTGGGTGATGCTGAAGCTCACCAGTTAGGCAACTCTTTACATCATATGTACGTAAGCAGGAAACCCTGACACAGCAGATAAAGGTCAAGCCCAGTGAGTCGATTTTTACCCCAGATGTAAGGTCAATGGTCAGCATATTTCCATTAATGAAAATACAACGTTGCATTTTTCACCTGTTTTGACCCAATTTCACTAAAGGTTGCACCATTGTGCAATATTTCCAGCTTCTGAGGAACTTTTCATCAGAGGATGACTCACCATGAACTAGAGCAACTTTACAGAAAGAAAAGGATGACTTAGAGGTTAACATTTTCTCTAAATGTGGTTATTTATTGAATTTCAGTGCATCTGATTCAGCTAGACCAGGCACCTACAACAGCAGAAAATGGCCCTTAAATATCTCTTTAATGTGAACATACTGATCCATTGTGATAAACTGGCCAGAACTGGGAGCAGCGTGTGAAAAAAACAAAACACAAGTAATGAAATGAGCTGTATTAGCATTAACTGACTCAGCAGCCCAACAAACTCCTCCATATATCATCATGAGTATAGTACAGGTGGGTTGGACCTAAACAGAACGTCAGTACATAGAAAAATAAATACAGTTTGCTAAAATGGGGCAAAATTCTTTTATCAGTGATTGTACCATTAAAAATCACGTTTAAAAAAACTTTTAAGAGGCTTTTCATGTCTTTACATTAGATTGAGTTTCTCATAATTCTAGGGAGGAATACGTAGAATAACCTTTACAGAAATTACTACCTAAAAATATACAAGCACAGACACAAACATGAGGAGTAAAGCCAACAAAATGATTCGTCATAAAACATAAAACAGCACAGTGTAATCAATATCTAAAGAATCTTTACATGTAGCTCCTTGGTCTGCAGCTTTCTTAATTGTGATTAAAAACATTTCTGGGAAACTTAAGTTAATACAAAAGTCTTTTTTTTTTCTTATTTTACAATCCTGTCAAAACTTGTTTTTAAAATATTTTTGAGTAGCAAATTTGAGAAGTTTTCTGTTATTATGTTCTCTGAAGAGAGGACCCCCAGATAGAGATTTTAAGACAAAGCAAACAGTTCTGCAATGACAAGTCAACAGATCCAAACCAGGCGCTGGATGGCAATTTAGTGGGGAAACTGGTTTCCAGTGTGCTGCTTTGGACTCACATCAAATAAGATGTAGTACAGTACTAAACACTAGCCTTGTTCTCCCAAACTTGTTTTCTAGCACTGAAGCCGATGGACCTGATGACAGCGTGATGGCTGACACGGATGGATGACGTTATATTTAGCACAGACTTACATGGAAGTTATTACCATCACAATAAGAATGATCTAACAGCAATACGTATACATTAATATACTGCAGGTTTCAGATGTTTTACAGTTCTTACATTAGCAATAATAGAAAGTAAAA